>JAGFNQ010006665.1:0-149374 GCA_024364735.1 Boesenbergia rotunda
TTATTTTATTTTATAAAATCAATTATGAATTGATTTTTCCATGATAAGAAAATTTATATAATAAAATTTCTTGTGAAATTTATTCCATAATAAAAGGGAGACATGGTTGTTTTTATTATAAATTAAATTATGATAAAAACTTGGCATGATGGAATAATTCATAGAAAAATTTATATGATAAATTTCTTATGAAAATTTATTCCATAAAAAGGAGACTTGGCGATTGAGAGGCTACTATATAAAGGAACCAAGGCAAGGCTTGGAAATTAATCTAAGAGATCTAGAAATAAGCCCTCTCTCTCTCTCCTCTCCCTCTCCCTCCTCTAGTGCCGCCGGCCCTAAAAGTAGGACCCCTTTGTTGCCGTGAGCTTCATCCACCAAGCAGCTGCCGAAGAAGAAGAGGAAGCGGGCGCAACTCCTTCCTTCCTCCCGGAATCTTGATTCCGTTCTTCGTTTGGTGGTTAGTCTTCCCATCTCCCTCTTGGTATTCTTGTCGTGCCTTTGGAGAATCTAGTAGTTCTTGTCGGTACGAAACTCGTGGCTTTGCGAAGTCAACTCGAAGAAAACTCGGCGTGGACGCGAATAGAGGCGGAGCTTCCAAGGGACGCTTACGGTTGGATCTCGTCCCTTCCTTCGAGTTACGCGAGGTATTAAGTAAATTAGTTTACTTTCTGTAAAATTTTAAATGTATGATTATGTCTACACAATATAAGGTTGCATGCTTAGATGTGTGGTTAAATAATTTGTGAAATTATTTATGCTAAACCTTCCGCTGCACGTAATTAATTTTAAAATTACGAACCCGCATCCATGTCAACATGCACCCGGTCCCAACAGTGGTGTCAGAGCCGGTTAGTGTTCGACATAATCATATAATTGTTTTACGAAAAACTTTGTCATGATCTCAATTTTGGAAAATTTTCCAATTATGGAAACTTTCCAATTATGATAAATTTTAGATTTAGGAATTTTAAAGTTTGGAAATCCTCATGAAATTTCGGAAACTTTTGAAATATCCTAGTTTCTGAAATTTTATGATAATTGTGAAAACTTCCCATTTTTGAAAACTTTCCAATTTTGGAAATTTCCTATTTTGGAAATTTTCCAATTTTAGAAATATGTAAGTTTTCTTTGTACCAGAAACTTACAATTATTCTGAAAACCTATTATGAAATCTCGCAATTTTGGGCACTTTCTTTCAAAGAAAGTCTAGACAAATTTATGGATCATTAATTGACAATTAAATTCGAATTGGTTTTAAATTATTAACAAAATTCTTTATATTGGATTGAGCCTCGGGGAGCCGTTCAACTTAAAGTTAGTTGTTGTAATTTAATTTCCTAATTTTGAATAAAATTGTCATGTTTAATTTGGTTACGCCTCGGGGAGCGGACCAAATTAGATTTACAACAAATTCCTTTTTTTGGGTATCTGAGCCTCGGGGAGCCACCCAAAGAAAATATTTTGTTGTAATTAATAAATCCATAAATAAAATATGTAATCAAATCTTGGAAATTTTGAGGTGATTCTCAAACGATAATTTCCCTATTTGATTTAAGAGGTGATGCTTTTACATATTGTTGTCTCCAAAATTAATTAGGAAAATGGTTTCCTATAGAGTTTTGTTAAATAAGATTTTCATTAAAATAATATGTGGTTGAATTAAGGGAATCTGTCTCTTAATTTAATAAGATTTGATTTAGAGAAATCAAAGTCTTAAACATATTATTCCCGAAATTGATTATGACAATTTAGGAAATTGTTTCCCAAAACAATTCCTTGAATAAAGTATGAAATTAGAATTAGGAAATCCGGTTCCTAATTCAATTAATGAGACTTGATAAATTAAGTCACATACATATTTTATTAAGGAAATCGTTAGTGCATGACATAATTATATGTCATGAATGTGCTTAGAAAAGAAAGGATGAGACCCAAAACCCCTTACAAAATATTAAGGCCAACACCTTCCATTAATATGGTTAGAACCGGAGTTTTGTTTCTCGTTTGGGTTGATGGACACATCCATGCCCGGCTTGAACCTCAACATGTTCAAACCATGGAATTAGTTTATGATAAATATAGTTGGAGTCAGATGTCAATCCTTAGTTTTGGTTGTTGGACACATCCAAGCCTGACTAAACGGTTGAATGAGCTCCAACCATATTAAAACTATTTCTTAATTAATGGGTCAACCTTAAGCTTGGAGCATCGATTTGTTGTGCCACAGCCAAGGTCGATGTAAAGAGAGGTGCAGTTGGGTGCTATGTATATTGTTGCATACTTGTTAATGAGTTAACAACCCAATGATGTATGCAAACATTCAATTAGTTGATAGCATAAAGTGATAGTTACATATATGTGATATGTAATCGGTATAATTACCTACCTTCATAGCTAAGAATAACTTGATGGCCACAGCCATTGTTGTTCTTATCTATGGTTGGATATCAACCTATTTGGAGATGTTCCTACGATCTCCCGAATTGATAAAAAGGGTTATTTAATTCGAAAAATAAATAGGATTTAATGAATGTATATTGATGCATTCTTTATCATTCTTATCACATAAACTCAATTTGTATTTCTAGGATAATCACCTGATCATGTCTTCTCTGAATTTGCATTCCATTTTGGACACCAATAAGTTAACTAAGGACAAAAGGATTGAAAAGACACCAAAAGGCACTTGCCGTCACTGCGGCAAGGAGGGCCACTGGCGAAGAAACTGCAAGGTTTATATTGAGTCCTTGAAGAGGAAGGCATCCGATGCCCCATCCTCTTCAGGTATCTTCGTTATTGAATGTCACTCTATTTTCTCGTACACCTGGGTACTGGATACTGGATGTAGCTCACATATATGTAATGACATAAAGGGGCTAAGGAATAGAAGAAGACTCGTCAAGAGAGAAGCGAATTTACGAGTTGGAAATGGAGCAAAGATTGCTGCTGTTGCCATCGGAACATATTTGCTAAAGCTCCCTACTGGACTTGTCTTAGAGTTGGATAATTGTTATTTTGTTCCTTCGTTAATAAAGAACATTGTATCTATTTCATGCTTGAATGAAAAGGGTTATCATTTAACTTTTAGTAACAATTGTTGTTACATAACTTTAAATGATGTTCTTTATGGGACCGGAACTTTATGCAATGGTATCTACACGTTAGATTTATCCGGTGACGTTTGCAATATCGAAGTTAGCAACAAACGTGCTCGAATAGATAATCAAAATATACTCCTATACGTGACATTGTCGTCTTGGCCAATAAGTAAGAAACGCATGACCAAATTACACCAATATGGAATTCTGGAATCATTTGAACCCGGTTCATTTGATACATGCGAATCATGCTAAAAAGGCAAGATGGCCAAATTACCCTTTTCCGAAAAAGGTAAACCAGTGGGAGAATTGCTTGGACTAATACATACTGATGTATGTGGACCAATGTCAACTCTTGCACAAGGAGGCTATAGCTACTTCATTACCTTTATCGATGATCACTCACGATTCGGGTATGTGTTCTTGATGAAATACAAATCTGAAGCTTTTGAGAAATTCAAAGAGTTCAGAAATGAAGTAGAGAAACAGCTTGGCAAAAGTATTAAGATACTTCGATCCGATCAGGGTGGTGAATACTTTAGTCAAGAGTTTCAAGATTATCTTAGGGACAATGGGATATTGTCTCAATGGACTCCGTCATATACACCACAGCATAATGGTGTATCTGAGAGGCGTAACCGAACCTTGATGGACATAGTTAGATCTATGATGAACCATGCAACTCTTCCAAAATCCTTTTGGGGCTATGCACTTAAGACAGCTGTTTACTTGCTAAACAGAGTCCCAACCAAGGTAGTCTCTACTACTCCATATGAAACGTGGAATAGTAAGAAACCTCACTTAACTCACCTTAAGATATGGGGTTGTCCTGCTTATGTGAAGCGGACTGTATCAGACAAATTGGATGCTAAGTCTGATAAATGTCTATTTATTGGATACCCTAAGGAAACGAAGGGTTACCAATTCTATCATCTCTTGGAACAAAAGGTGTTTGTTTCAAGGCATGCTGTGTTTTTGGAAAAAGAATTTCTTTTACAAGAAAAACAGTGGGAGTGACATTGAACTTGATGAAGTTCAAGAAACTCCAATAGACATTACAGAGACACCTAGTCTAAACCCACAACCAATAACTCATAATGATGAGCTATCAGTTGAACCTAAAACAACACCACCTCTTCGTAGGTCTGATAGGACACGCAATATTCCAGAGAGATACGGATTTCTCATAAGTGAATCGAACGACGTGTTACTCATAAGCGATGACGAACCTATCAGTTATGAAGATGTTCTGAAAAGTTCAGAAAGGGACAAGTGGCTTGAAGCCATGAAGTCGGAAATGGATTCCATGTACAAAAATCAAGTATGGGACTTGGTTAACCCACCTGAAGGGATTAAGCCCATAGGGTGCAAGTGGGTTTTCAAGAAGAAAACCGACATGGAAGGTAATGTTGTAACCTTTAAGGCTTGATTAGTGGCAAAAGAATATCGTCAGAAACAAGGAATTGATTATGACGAAACATATTCGCCAGTAGCTATGCTTAAATCCATTCGGATGCTCCTAGCCATAGCAGCTCATTATGATTATGAGATATGACAAATGGATGTGAAAACAGCTTTCCTTAATGGAAACCTGCTTGAGGATGTATACATGATACAACCTGAAGGTTTCACGTCGGTTGATAAAACCAAAATATGCAAGCTTCGACGATCCATATATGGACTGAAGCAAGCATCTAGGTGCTGGAACATCCGTTTTGATGAGACGATCAAAGAGTTTGATTTCTCACAAAATCCTGACGAACCTTGTGTGTACAAGAAGGTTAGTGGGAGTGCAGTCGTATTCCTAGTATTATATGTCGATGACATATTACTTATAGGAAACGATATATCAGTCTTACAGTCGGTTAAAATTTGGTTGTCCAAAACTTTCTCCATGAAAGACCTGGGAGAAGCAACCTATATCCTTGGGATTAGAATCTATAGAGATAGATCAAAACGATTGCTTGGCCTTTCGCAGTCTACATATATAGACCGAGTGCTAAAAGGGTTTAGCATGTCGGAATCCAAGAAAGGTTACCTTCCCATAAGGCATGGGATCAACCTTTCAAAGTCTATGTGTCCGCGCACAGAAGACGAGAGGATTTGCATGAATAAGATTCCTTATACATCCGCGATAGGATCTATCATGTATGCTATGTTATGTACTAGGCCCGATGTATCGTATGCTCTGAGCGTCACAAGCAGATACCAATCTGATCTAGGAATGGATCATTGGGCGGCTGTCAAGACAATCCTTAAGTACTTAAGAAGGACTAAGGATGTGTTCCTAATATATGGAGAAGGAGATATGATAATACGTGGGTATACAGATGCCAGTTTCTAGACAGATAAGGATGACTCCAAATCTCAGTTCGGATACGTATTTATTTTAAATGGAGGCGCAATAAGTTGGAAGAGTTCCAACCAAGACACCGTAGCGGATTTTACCACGGAAGCGGAATATATTGCAGCTTCGGAAGCAGCAAAGGAAGCAGTTTGGATCAAGAAGTTTGTCTCAGAACATGGTGTGGTTCCAACCATTGATGAAGCAATACCGGTTTACTGCGACAACAATGGAGCTATTGCACAAGCAAAGGAACCAAGGTCTCATCAGCGATCCAAACATGTGCTTCGCCGCTATCATCTGATTAGAGAGATTATAAGTAGGAATGCTATACAAATTGAGAAAATTCCCACTGAAAGGAATTTAGTGGATCCTTTAACTAAGGCCTTGCCTCAAAGCAAGTTTGAGGGTCATGTAAGAGCCTGTGGTATTGGATACCGTAGCGATTGGCATTAGGCCAAGTGGGAGTTTGTTAGTAACATGAGAGAAGTGTCCTAAGGCAATCGCCTTATGATTGTAATCATTTACTTTAATAAATGAATATTCACTATTTGAGTATACATGTTCGTGTATTTGATTAAGATCTTAAACTCATTTACTGAATGTCCGCAATAGAATTCACAACATGAGAGAATTTGTGATGAATTCACAACTAGTCATTATCTCTACATGTGCAATTGTGAAGTATTGAAATTGTCCCTAGTCGATGAATTGATAAATACGGACACTATCAATTCTGTTGAGACTAGCATGGGTTATTCTCTAATCAGCTGATTCTCACTGGCTGGTGACATTGGGATGTCCGGAGATAAACATGAATGCTAGTTAAGGGAACTAGTTCATTGGAGTGACTAGCTGTAAAACTTCATATGGTAATCTACATATAGATATGTCAATGAAGTTCTTACTGCAGCTTAAGTGCGATGTTCCTTTGACTTGCAGTGTTCAAGTCATCTTGGTCATGAATACTTATACTTTGACATCTTAAGCAAGCATCTCCAAGGAGGTGTGGACCCAGGATGATTGGGTATAAGCCGAAATGCCCGAAGATGTTTGAACAGCCTACAAAGGATTCACCACTCCTTGCGAGGAGACGTATACCCAAGGCCTATCGTCGGATTGTTACTCGAAGCCTCTGGCCAGAGCATCACATGTTCCGAGTATGAATCTCTCAGAAACATGTGAGTAATTAGAATCCGTTGGACGAGAAAGACATTACTTGGGCTAGGTGTGACGTAGTCAGCCTAGTGGGGACTGACACACATAGACCGTGTCCTGAACCAAGTGGGTATAAGATGGTGAAGGGAATGAGGCACGATTCATTATAGCTGCTGAAGGGTTTCAGAATAATTTCTGAGGTCAACCGTTGATCTTTCGATTAATTGGGGATCATGATGTACTACTAGGTGCCACTCATGATCGTTCTATAATTGGTTAATTATAGACGGCCAACATAAATCGAAAGCCTATTTAGTCACACGCACTAGGAGTAATCCGAGGGATTTAAAACGAGTTGAAAATTAGATTTTCCGATCAAGAGAAATAAGTCGAATCTGAATTTTTCAGAGACGCATCGGAAGCATAAAATGGCTAAGTCTTTTGAAGACTTATTGGACGAATTAAATGAGTTTAATTCGTATGGTATAGGCTTGGGTTTGGCCGGCCAAAGAGGCTCCCCACCCTCTTTGTTTGGCCGGCGACATTAAAAGGGGAGAACCAAATTGTTTGGTTCAAATTATAAAATAAACCGAGCGTGGTTTGTTTTATAAAATTATGGATAATATATATATAAAATTTTATAAACCGAAGTTTGGTTTATTATTTTCATGGAAATTAAAATAAACTTTGAATAGTTTATTTTATTTTATAAAATCAATTATGAATTGATTTTTTCATGATAAGAAAAATTTATATAATAAAATTCTTGTGAAAATTTATTCCATAATAAAAAGGGAGACATGGTTGTTTTTATTATAAATTAAATTATGATAAAAACTTGGCATGATGAAATAATTCATAGAAAAATTTATATGATAAATTTCTTATGAAAATTTATTCCATAAAAAGGAGACTTGGCGATTGAGAGGCTACTATATAAAGGAACCAAGGCAAGGCTTGGAAATTAATCTAAGAGATCTAGAAATAAGCCCTCTCTCTCTCTCCTCTCCCTCTCCCTCCTCTAGTGCCGCCGGCCCTAAAAGTAGGACCCCTTTGTTGCCGTGAGCTTCATCCACCAAGCAGCTGCCGGAGAAGAAGAAGAAGCGGGCGCAACTCCTTCCTTCCTCCCGGAATCTTGATTCCGTTCTTCGTTTGGTGGTTAGTCTTCCCATCTCCCTCTTGGTATTCTTGTCGTGCCTTTGGAGAATCTAGTAGTTCTTGTCGGCACGAAACTCGTGGCTTTGCGAAGTCATCCCGAAGAAAACTCGGCGTGGACGCGAATAGAGGCGAGCTTCCAAGGGACGCTTACGGTTGGATCTCGTCCCATCCTTCGAGTTACGCGAGGTATTAAGTAAATTAGTTTACTTTCTATAAAATTTTAAATGTATGATCATGTCTACACAATATAAGATTGCATGCTTAGATGTGTGGTTAAATAATTTGTGAAATTATTTATGCTAAACCTTCCGCTGCACGTAATTAATTTTAAAATTACGAACCCGCATCCATGTCAACATGCACCCGGTCCCAACAAAAAGTCCTAGCTTGGAGGGAATATAAAACAGTAAAGTAAAGAACGACAGACGGCAGATTGCACACGGGATTTTATTTGGTTCCCAACGCCCCAGGTCAGTACATCCAAGGCCTAAGCACGGGAATGCCTGTCCACTATTGGTCTCCTTTCCGGACTTTCCGGAGGCAGAGAAACCCGTCTTACAGTACAATAATTACAATCAAAATATAGGAAATTAAAAGCAGAATAATTAAAGCAAACTAAAATGAAATGGTCTAAGACTCGGCCGATCTGGACCTCTGAAGTGTTGTGCACTTCCTCCTGGAGCCTCCCGGTCATAGAGCCTCATCTTTGGCACTTTGTCGTCAGTCAGAAAGCTCAGAATGGATCTTGGAAATTGTATCTTGAGCCTTGGGGCCGAAGTCCCTTTTATAGGCTTCATTCGGGCGCCTGTGATCACCGGGGCGCCCCAATGGCCTTGGTCAAACCTTATCTCCATGCCGAACTCGCCGCAGCTGATAAGCTTCTTGACCAGGGCGCCCTGGACCTCCCAGGCACCTGAATGAACCCAGTCAAAGCTTATCTCTGCTTCAAACTCACAGCAGCAAATACAGCTTTGAACCCGAGCGCCTGTATTGATGGGGGTGCCTGAATGAAACCTGATTTTTCTCCCTTCAATGGGGGCGCCCCAGTTGATGGGGGCGCCTGGATGAAAGGATTTCTTTCCTCCTTTTATTGGGGGTGCCCCCTTCAATGGGGGCGCCTAGCAGGCTGGTCTTCTAGCCCCTTTGTGTATTGTTTGCCTGCTTTGTCTTCATTCTAGGTACCTGCAAGATAAAAAATATAATACACACAATCTTAGCCTTAAGGACTTGGTTCTGACTTCGGATTTCCACGAAATCCTAGGTTGAACCGACGGAAGTTCCCACCCCCGAGAACGCGCCTTTCACCTACTCCTCTCAGGAGACGGTTGCCACCCAGTCCATTCGGGTGGACTTTTGCTTAGCCTCTGATACTCTCGGATCTCGAGACGTTCGAACCTTGACCCGTCTCTACTTCTATCCTTAGTCATCACTCATCTAAGTGATAACTACCATTTTGTTGATAAATTTAGGCTCTCAAATCCATGATTTTATCCACTTTTATATGCTTAAGTTTGCATTTACATTAGGTTTCATGAATTACCTCTATTTTAGCTTTTGATTCAAATCTTTGTATATTTGAGATATTTTGGGCATTAAATTTGAATCTAATTTTGTAGGTTTCAAATGATCATGGACCTAGATAAGATTGGGTCAAACTTGAGTCAGAATTGGATCCGAATCAAGATGATCAAGCATCGGATTAATATGAGTCGTCCGATCAAGAAACGGCTAGATCTGAGCCATCCGTCAACTTCTAATCAATCCGAGCTCAAGATAGAGTTAATCAAGACCATGGATCAAGATCTGAAGTTTGAAGTCAAATCAGAGTCCATCGGGCCGTTGGATCAAGTTTAAGAGAGTCTAAGCCGTCCATTCAAAGATCAGGGCAATCTATGCCACCCGTTGCAGATTTGATTGATCCAAGCTAAGGAGGAGCAGATCCTGACCCTTGATCAAGATCTGGAAGGTTTGGTTCAGATCTGAGGAGATCTGAACGTTGGATGGAGCAAGGAAGTTCTCAGTCGTCCAATTCTAACTAATATAACAGACTTCTCCTCCCCAGATCTGCGTCGTCGCCAGATCGCGAGCTATCTGTTCTTCGTCTGTTTCCTATTGATTTCTTTGCTGTTTCTTCTCCGATCGTGCGGCCAACATCAAATTCGTTTGTCTGCAAGATTTCAGATCATCAAGGTATATTTTCCGGTTAAGTTTGCTAATCGATTGTGTTTTAGGAAGTTCCGGAGAGGGTTTTGCTAGAGCTGCTGTTCTTGCCGATCGATCCTTGTTGAGGGCTGGTTTCCGTCGTCTGGAGCTGTTGAAGCAACGCTGAGGGGTTCTCGGAAGCATTTGATGGTTTCTGAGCATCGATCGCCAGCCAGCCAATCGATGAGGAAGAGATCGGGGACAGACTTCAATCACTGATCGGTGTTGGTGATCGGACAGAGTCGCTCCTGATCGGTCCCGTGACCGATCAGAAGAAGACCTGATTGGTCCAGTGACCGATCAGGAAGATCCAAATGCACGAATCCATTGCAACTTGATCCAGGAGGTAGATCCTTCATTGGTTTTTGAGCTAGGGGGTTCATAGCTCATCTTTTGTGTGACGGCAAAGGGATTTCTTGCACAATAAACTGATTTGATGTTTAATTAGGATAATTTTAGGTTTAAGCATTTGTTTTCTTTACATTGCTCTAGTTTGTTCCAATTATACTTCAAGTCAAGTTCTCAAGTATTGTTTCATTCTAGGTTTTAATTTCTGCAATTAGTTTCTTGCAATTAGTTTCCTGCAATTAATTCTTGAATTTCAATTCCATTGTTTGAATTTAATTGCTCAGTTGTTAAATAGGTTAAGTTAGTTCCCGCAATTTCCTAATTCATTTCTGCTTAGTTCAGTCTATTTCGTTCCAAATTGTTATTTCATCTCTTATCGCAAAAACCCTCATTTTATTAGAAAACCCAAAACATTTAATGACAATAATTTCAAGCTCGAATTAAACATTCACAACTAGTCCTTGGAAAAATACGACCTAAGGCTCCTATACTACATTTTAACTTTGTTAGCCAAGGGTTTTCAGTTTATAAATATCTAAATTTGAGGCTCATTCGTGACACTAGATATTGGGTCCATCAAATTTTTATCGCCGTTGCCGGGGAATCATTAGTTGAGTTTGTTTGATTTGAGCTTGTATTTAGTTCTATATTTTCTGATATTATTTCATATTCTGTGAACCATATCAAATTTTTGACGCTAGTTGAGTTGTGCTTAATTTCATATTCTTTGATTCTATTTTATTTGCTTTATCTTTCTATATAGACTTGCTGCCATTTTTGTTTGGTTTATGACCAAGACTACAGGTGGTGATCTTGTGGAGTTTGATCTTGAGATAGAAAGAACATTCAGAGCTAGAAGAAATCAAGGAATAGTTTCAGAAGTTATTGAAAACATTTATATTCATTCAAGCAGTCCCATGGCAGAGTATCAGTATTTTCAGAATTTTCAGCAACCCTATTCACAATTCCAGAATTTTCAGCAAGGTTTCCAGCAATCTAATCAACAATTTCAGCAAAACCAACCTTGGAATCAGTCAGAACAGCAGTTTCAGCAAAATTTTCAAAATTTTCAGCAACCATTTCTTCAGCAACCATTTCATCAAAACCAGCAAGTTTATCAAGATTTTCCACAACCTTCACAACTCTCTTATAATTTTCAGCAGAATTTTCAACCATTCTAGCAGAATTCTCAGTTTCAAAATTTTCAGTGTTTCAACCAACATTTTCAGCAAGCAGATCAGCAATTTCAGAATCATAATTTTGAGCAACATCATCCTTGTTATCAAACCAATTTTCAGCAATGTCAACAATCCAATCAATCATTTTATCAGCCCCAACAATAGAATTTTCAAGATTCATAGTATACTCATAATTTCCAGCAACCTAATGCTACATTTCAAGACCAACAAGAGTTTTATGCCAATCAAGGAGTCTTTGAGGACTCTAGTGAGTTTAATGAACACCAACAAAGGCTTGAGGAGATGTTGCAACAAATTCTTCAACAACAGCAAATTTTACAACAACAAAGGCAACAAAAGAATGAGTCCACTCTTCAAAACATTGAAAGATACATTAGACAAATAGCTAGTGGAATGAATCAAATGCAAGCCCAAGGATCAAGTCAATTACCTTCTCAAGCTATTCCTAATCCTAAGGGGAATGCTAGTGCCATAGCTTTGAGGAGTGGGGAAATTGTTTCAAGTCTAAATGTTCCAAGTGATGATTTTTCTGAATAAATTCCAGCACTTTATTTTCCATCTCAGATCAGCCCCAAAATTGATTTTACATCAGTTGGAAGTCGCCCTAATTCAAGCCTAAGTCCTTCTTCAATTGATCTTGCAATTTTGGTGGAAGAAGAAGAAGAAATCAATAAAATTAGGGTACCTATAACAGCTATACCTACCGAAATCCCTGCTCAAAATTCATTTCCAAAATTTTCAGCTTAAGTGGAGGAAGCAAGAGTCCCTTTACCCTTCCCACAGCACCCCAGAGAGGATCCTTCTATCATTAGCATGGGTATTTTAGATGAGGCTGTTGAGGCAGATTTAATTGCTGATGAAGTTTCAATTGATATTTAGAGAGGATGTTTTAGCTCAGATGAGGCTAAAGATGCATTAGTTATAGAGGCATTAGAGGAGATTGATAGTAAAGCTTGTGACAGTCTTGAATTCGATTCTGAAGCTCTACAGGACCCTTCCAGACTTTTATTTTGATATAGTTGTTGTTGGTCCTAACTTTTCTAATATGGTTGTTGCAGATATTGTTGATAAAACATGCGTTGGAGATGATTCTATAGGTGTAGGGGATTGCACTGAGTCCCAGGGACCACCAACATTGATTGATACATTAGAAGATTTAGAGGATAAGTATGAGAGTGTAGGAACTTGCATGGTGGAAGCAAGAACCCAAGAATCACCTCTCTTAGTTGAATGCCCACCAGAACCTGAGATTGAAGTGGAGCCTGTATATGACCAGGATGAGACCATAGTTACATCTACTCTTGTAGAACCTCCAGGTATTCTTCAGCATGATAAGGTAAGTATTTCTCCTATTTCTTTAGAAAAATTCATATAGGTACCTAAGGTTGATTTTGTTGGTTGTGATGAAATTTTTGATACATCTTATGTAGAGATTGAGATTAATTGTTGTGACAAACTAATAGAGGTACCCAAGGTTGATTTTGTTGAATGTGATACATTTCTTGATACATCTCATGTTGAGACTGATTGTGAAATATTTATAGAGGTACCTAAGATTGATTTTATTGGCTGTGAAGCATTTCTTGATACATCTTATGCAGAGGTTGATTGTGAAAAACTCATGGAGGTATCTGAGATTGATTTTATTGGATATGATGCATTTCTGGATACATTCTATATAGATATTATTTGTATTTCATTTCTTTCTTACCTTGCATGCGTTCGGGAGGTATTTTCTTTTCATGGTTTTGCAGGGTCCCGTAGGCTTCTCGAGTGGGTACTCAAACTTAATAGCCTCCAACCTCCCGGAAGGACTTCTAAAGAGCATGTAGTGGGAGGGGTTGAGTTTACTTTGACTTGTAACTATTTACCCCAAGAATGGACTGTGAACCTTAATCGCCTCCGACCACTATTGCGAGGTTGATAAGGGAGAAAACAATGCAATATGATATTGATCACGTGAGAATAGCTCTCTCGACCAACCAAACCACCCCACTACCTAGATGGATGCTACGTGTTCTTTACCCAATTTGAAGGGGAGTTGTTTCTTCTTACACTCTTATTTCATTGTGTATACCATTTTATTATTTTCTAGTAGTAAAGTTTTCTTTTACAATGAGTTCTTGCTAATAAATGCTTAGGTAGTGTAGAATGAATAAAAAGCCATTGTAGATACCATTTTACCCCTTTTGTCATTTTGTTTCATGCATGAGTTGGAATAAATGTATCCATCTAGATTTTCTCTATATCATTTTAGAGTCCTTTGAAAGTGAGTTAAATTTGGTTGTTAAAACTTAGGATTTGAGCCAATTGATGAAAATTCTTGGATGCTTGAGTACTACTTAGTTATGGACTCTAGATTGGTGATTTGAGATGAATTCTTTTTAACTAGTGAGGATTGGCCTAATTTTTGTGATACACACATGTGATTATACTCTAGAATTTGCTTAGGTTCTTTCAAAACTATATTTCTATGATTGGACCACATTTATAGAGGTGAATCATTTTTGTTTTCTTTCTCATATCATTTTTGCAATTTTGTTGTTGATCTACTCTATATTCCATTTTCCTTCCCTAATATTTATGTTCATCATAATCTTTTCATGGACATGGGTGCTTTGATGTTCTTGATGTTACTTTGTCCGAGACAGACAAAAGTTTAAGTATGGGGGAGGATCAAGCATTTAATCAAATCTGGAGGATAAGGTGAAGCATTTGACAACATACAAGCAAAGGTGTGCCAACTTGATGGAGTGGTGTATCAAGAGTGAGTTGCAAAAGTTGGTTAGTGAAGACTACATGAGGAACATCTAAATTCCTAGTTATAATTTGAGGTTTCAAGTTCTATGAGGCATACTTTGGAAAAAAAAATTAGTGACCTTAGGAAATTCTAAATGCCATCTCCTCCGACATTGAAGTTGAGAATTGAAGCATTTGGCAATATGAAAATCTGAAATAGGAATGAAAAATTGGATTTCAAGTGGTATCAAGTAGAGCTCAATAATTTTAGTGAAGAGTTTGAAGCATTGGTTCAAAATATGAAACTTCTCAGTTAAGCTCTACTTCCAAGTTAAGCTGCATATAAAGCTAATAGTTTGAGCCCTAACGAACTTTTCAGATTCTGAATTGTGCACAGTTGAAACAACTAGGAGATGATTTGAATTGCTACAAATTGTTGGAGATAAGGAAGCTCATTTAAAATCTGTAAGAATTTGGGAGCTAGGCACAAAATAACAAAGAAAAATAGAAAAAGAAAAGAAGCAGCTGAAAAACAACAGAAAAGAAAAAAAGGGAAAAGAGCATGAAGTGTAAGTCAAATGCTGAGTTGGATATCTGAATTGGAAGAAGTGATCAAGTTTAAGAATGAGTTATTGATTGAAAAAAAAAGAGAAGTCTCGGCAGAAGTCAGCTTTAGATTCTGTAGTTCAGCTACTGATCATCACCTGATCGGTCTCCAGACCGATCAGGGAAGTGACTGATCGGTCACTCTGACCGATCAGAAGCATTCCAGTCCAATCAGAACAGAGTCAGTCCGATTAGAAGTAGCACAGACTGGTCTCCAGACCGATCAAATGAAGACCAGAAAGATAAGGAAGGACCTGATCGATCTCTTCACTGATCAAAATAAGTCTGATCGATCCCTTGACCGATCAGTAGAGGTTGAAACATTGAATTCAGTGAATTCCCTCAGTCCCTGCTCCACCACAACTCTGATTTCATTGAGAAGACCATAAAAGAGGGCAAAGTGCATTAGAAACATTTTTGAGTGTCCAAGTCTTCCACTCTCTTTACTTTTCCATATTTCCTTATCACACCATATTTCTTTACTTTCTTTATCATGATTTTTAAGTATCAAAGTTCATTGAACCTCCATTTCATTTCTACCATTTCATATTTCTTTAACTTGCTTGAATAAGCTTTTGTAGGTGTGGATCCAAATCAAAAATGGTGGTGGAGAGTAGAACATAAGCAAGCTTATGGAAGTGCAAGAACCATGTTGTGTTTGAGTGAGCTCCACATTCATCAAAAATGTAGAACTTAGGAAGAGAGCCACCACATATTCCCTTGAGAGCTTTGTGAGTTTAGTTCATCTCAATGAGTCATGAAGGATGAAGTATGCTAAGTTGTTGATTTAAGGACAAAATACTAGTCCATTGAGTTTAGATTTTTTAAGATTGACAACCCTAGGTAATTTTCTTTCAATTGCTTCTAACTATGATTGAGAATAATCTAGGGGTACATGTTTAGTAAGCTTGTGCGAGACGCCCAAGAGTAAGTGTGGAGGAGTTGATAACTACCATTTTGTTGATAAATTTAGGCTCTCAAATCCATGTTTTGATCCACTTTTATATGCTTAAGTTTGCATTTACATTAGGTTTCATGAATTACCTCTATTTTAGCTTTTGATTCAAATCTTTGTATATTTGAGATATTTTGGGCATTAAATTTGAATCTAATTTTGTAGGTTTCAAATGATCTTGGACCTAGATCAGATTGGGTCAAACTTGAGTCAGAATTAGATCCGGATCAAGATGATCAAGCATCGGATTAATATGAGCTGTTCGATCAAGAAACGGCTAGATCTGAGCCATCCGTCAACTTCTGATCAATCCGAGCTCAAGATAGAGTTAATCAAGATCATGGATCAAGATCTGAAGCTTGGAGCCAAATCAGAGTCCATCTGGCCGTTGGATCAAGTTTAAGAGAGTCTAAGCCGTCAATTCAAAGATCAGGGCAATATGGGCCACCCGTTGCAAATTTGATTGATCCAAGCTAAGGAGGAGCAAATCTTGACCCTTGATCAAGATCTGGAAGGTTTGGTTCAAATCTTGACCCTTGATCAAGATCAGGGAAGTCTTGCACAATAAACTGATTTGATGTTTAATTAGGATAATTTTAGGTTTAAGCATTTGTTTTCATTACATTGCTCTAGTTTGTTCCAATTACAGTTCAAGTCAAGTTCTCAAGTATTGTTTCATGCTAGTTTTTAATTTCTGCAATTAGTTTCTAGCAATTAGTTTCCTGCAATTAATTCTTGAATTTCAATTCCATTGTTTGAATTTAATTTCTCAGTTGTTAAATAGGTTAAGTTTAGTTCCCGTAATTTCCTAATTCATTTCTGCTTAGTTCAGTCTATTTCGTTCCAAATTGTTATTTTATCTCTTATCGCAAAAACCCCCATTTTATTAGAAAACCCAAAACATTTAACGACAACAATTTTAAGCTCGAATTAAACATTCACAACTAGTCCTTTGAAAAATACGACCTGAGGCTCCTATACTACATTTTAACTTTGTTAGCCAAGGGTTTTCAGTTTATAAATATCTAAATTTGAGGCTCATTCGTGACACTAGATATTGGGACCATCACTAAGTTGCTCAATCCCTTGGACCAAGACTTCGTGCCCAAACCCTAGGTCCAGGACTTCGGTGCCCAACTCTCGGCCAGGTCTTTGTGCCCAATTCCTCGAACCAGGTCTTCGGTGCTGTAACACCCGCCTTTTTCCCCACCTTAAGGTGTAGCGAGAGGCGGCATTACGCCAACATACATGTAAGCATATGAACATCGTAATGCAGCGGAATAATTTAAAACTTTATACATACATGCAACTAACACTTGAATTATGTAGACATGTCTTAACTATCATTCCTAAGCATTGTGATATGGTAACTTAGCATGTTAACATTGTACGTAACATCATGATATGAAGTTCACATAAATCATCCATAAGAAACATAAGTAGTAGGTTCTTCTTTAGGCATAACTATCATAAGTATAGCATGAACTTACGAAGACAATGCAAAACATAAGACATGTGACAAAGTATAAACATGAGAATCTTTTTCTTTTTCCTTTGTCATGTCACTGCCACACACACACTCTTGCCCCTCCTGCTGCTTCACTTAATATCCTCTTGCTTGATCTGTGGTATAAGGAAATAAAACTATAAGCACATAGGCTTAGTAAGACCCTTCCCTACTCACTAAAACCATACGTCACATAAAACATAAGCATATGAAACATTTAACATGGCATAGTTCTTAACATAAAACATAAGCATATGAAACATTTAACATGACATAGTTCTTAACATAAAACGTAAGCATATAAAACATTTAACATGACATAGTTTTTAACATAAAACATAAGCATATGAAACATTTAACATGACATAGTTCTTAACATAAAACATAAGCATATGAAACATTTAACATGGCATAGTACTTGACGTAAACATGAGCATAAAATATTCATAACATGGATGCATAACATGAATGGATGCAAGAGTCAAATGCATATATCCTAATGATGCTTATTTGAAAATCATACTTATAAATACTTAAATATAATCATCACATCATGGGGGCCCTGGCCTGTACCACATACATACATCATATGCGCGCATCCCTAAGTAAATGCGAGGTAGCTAAACTCGACCTACTAGGGTAAGGACAGCTACGGTAGTCCCAGAACCGAGGCTTTCATGAGGAGCCCATGCCTGTTGGACAGCTGCGGTAGTCCCAGAACCGGGGACAGCTGCGATAGTCCCACACCGAGGCTTACATGAGGAGCCCATCGCTTGGACCCTTACTTCGGTCCGGTACAAGCCCATTCATAAAGTAAAATAGCTTCACATGCTTCATCATTTATAGAACATACATAACATATTTAAAGATATAAACATGATAGCATAAAGCATACTTAGCATTTCATCATTCATAATTCATGCATAACATCATAATGCCTTAAAGACATAAACATCATCTTCATTCATTCTCTTCATTCATAAGACATGACATGCATACATAATTATGTCTTGAGGCATAAACATCATCTTATTTCATAAAGCTTGCATGATCATGGTACATAAGATAAGCGTGCATTACATACATGGTACATATCACATAGCATACATAATCATAGTATCCATTAAAAGCATGCATGGGTAGGATCTATATGAGCATAACACATACTACCTAGGTTCATGGTATTCAACATAGAACATGCATAGACCTTCATAACCATATATCTATCATAGGCATTTAACATCATACATGCATTATTCTACACAAACAGGAGGCCTACTTCACAACACATGTGTTCATGGTATATGGTTTAAAACATTAATGAATAAACATAGCACATAACCTAATCATACAAAGTCATGATATATAGCACATAAAGCTAGGGTTTTAGGTAACATAAAAATTCTTACAACATGCTTAAACATATACATATATCATAGTAAACCATAAACAAGTATCCTTGAAACCTTAACCCAACCCAAACCCTAGTTTATGAGCTTGGCCGAAAGTTTAATAGGAGGAGATCCCATTATTCAAACAACATGAAAGGTTCCATACGTAAAAAAAGCCCATACATTACATACAATGCCATAGAAAGCCATTAGACCCCATAATTGGAGCTAACCCTAAGTCCTAGCCCTACAACTTGACCTTGGTCGAAACCCTAGAGGGTCACAAGTACATGGAAAAATTCATATCATTCATAATTTACATCCAACCTCATACATACAATGCCATAGGAAACCATTAGAGCTCATGATTGGGGCTAACCCTAAGTCCTAGCCCTACAACTTGACCTTGGCCGAAACCCTAGAGGGTCACAAGCACATGGAAAAATTCATATCATTCACAATTTATATCCATTATATCATAGGGAAACATAGTAAACATGCTTGGAGGGTTAGATCTAATCCTAACCATGACATGTTGATAGTGGCCGAAACCCTAGAGGGTCTTAGGGTGCTACAAAATTTCCCCAAATCATAACTTAAACTTTACTTATCATAAGAAAACATTAGGAAACATAAGTGGGATTTTAACATCATCTTAGACCCAAAAAACATGCTTTGGCCGAAATTCCTAGAAGCCCTAATCTATTATTTTCTCAATATAAATCCCAAACAACATCTTAAATCATGATAAACAGCATAAACTATTATACCACAGGTGAGGGAGTCTTACCTTTCTTTATCTTGGTTATAAACCTTGAATAGAGGAACAAAAGAAAACCTTCTTGATCCTAGAACTCTCCTTAGCCCTTGTAGCCTTGTAGGAAGCCTTGGATCCTCTGTAAAGCTTTTCTAAGGGAAAAACCCCTTGTGGGTTTCGGCTAGAAGGAGGAAGAAGAGGGAGAGGAAGAGCCTTGGTGGAAGAAGAAAATAAGAAAAGTAACTCCAATGTCTCTTCCCTTCTCATCTACTTCTTTTATACTAAATGAAAGGCAAGTGAAGGGGCATAGTGCCTCTTCTTATGGCGACTCTTCACTGTTGGAGCAATCGGCCATAAGATGGTCCGGAGTGACCATAGGTTTTGATGTTTGGGCAAAGGGTTTAAGTTAGGTTTACCCTTGTGTACTTATATGTGTATGTTGAGTGTGCAGGTTGTACAGGTTACACATATGGACTTGACGGGATGACCTTGGTACGGTGAAAGATGGCATGGAGGCAAGCTGGAGGCTTGCGTGCGCATCCGAGGGACCTTGGTGAGCAGGGACGATGAGCTGATAGGCGCAGACTTCGAGGCATGCGTGAAGGATGGCATGGGGGCAAGCTGGAGGCTTGCGTGAATCCGAGGGATGGGAGCCGAAGATGAAGAGGGCGCGAAGGCAACAGTCGAGGCTGCGGATGAGGAGTCAGTCGAGTTGTGAGGGTACGAGTGCAATGTGATTGTACTCGAGAAATCCTAGGGTTTGAGTGCGGAGTGAAATGTGCTCAGAAAGGGTAGGCAGTCGACTGGTAGCGAGAAATCAGCCCCGAGTCCTATTTAAAGAGGACTTCGTGGTGGCTGAGTTTCTTGACGAATCTTGTCTTGGTTAAAGGCAAGATAGTAGTCTTTGTATTCAGAGGTTTGCTTGGTGTTGTGGCGAGGTTTCTCCACCCATAAGGAGCGATGAGGGCTAGCCGAAGGTTATCCGGGGAGTGATCCACCGATGGATTCTTGGATTAGTCACCCGGCCGGGGTGGATACCAAGTAAATAGGTATTGTTAGCATTGTTTCTTGTTGTTAGTTCTATTTTATTGTATATTTCCACTGCGCAACTAACAACGTAGGAAGAAAGATCCAAGAAACGCTATTCACCCCCCCTCTAGCGTACGGAATCGATCCTACAGTTGGTATCAGAGCAAAAGACCGCTCTTGATCGGACTAACCGCCGAGGGAGCAACCGCTAGAGGTGAAGAATCATGGAAGACAAACTTGGGGATGACATATACACTCCACTGGTCTACGACCATGAAGACTTCGGGCGTTGGAAGTCAAGAATGGAGACGTGGCTGATGATGGAGTGGGAGTGCATGATGGTGCTTGAAGAACCATTTGAAATTCCAAGAGACAAGCATGGGAAGAAGCTCCGCCCAAGATATTGGACTCAAGAACAACAAGGGCAATCAAAGGCAAATGAGAAGGTAATGAGTATATTAATAAATCTTTTGCCTAACAACATTTTGAGTATTGTAGGGAATTATAAGAATGCACACGAATTATGGACCAAGTTGGTGGAATTTCATAAAAACCCTACACAAGGTCAAGTGGTGGAAGAGCCCAAGGAAATGGGCTCATGAGGAGGAAGAAGTGTCAACTTCTTCAAGTGAGGAGGAGGAGCCAAGTGAAAGATCATCGACCTCCTCAATAGAAGAAGAAGAAGAGGTCACCACCTCAAGGATTGAGGGGGAGGAGAGACCCTCATCTACACATGATCAAGAGGAAGCCTCCACATCGTCAAAAGTTGAAGAAGTAGTCAACCTAGCATCTACCTCCATCAAAGCCAAGAGAAAGGATCACATTACATGCTTTGGGTGTAATGAAAAGGGGCACTACAAGGACAAGTGCCCAAAAGGTAAAAGAGAGGTAACTTCTAAACCCGGGTCCATTCGATTTGAATCTAACATAAATTGTAGGAATGGAGGAGCCCAAGAATGGAGGAAGAAGATTAGATACTTTACATGTGGAGAGATGGGGCACTTTCACACCAAGTGTTCTAGAAAAAGTGAGCGAAAGAAAATGGAGCACTTGAGGAGATGAGAGAAAGAAGAAAGAAAGAAGCCCACATTAAGGAGGAACACCAAAGGTAAGGAAGGTAACTTCTAACCTTAAGCCAAAATATAATTCAATTTCAAGTTCTTCCTTGCATTCTAAAAATCATGTAAATCACTCATTCATGCATGCTAGAAATTATGAAAATTACTTAATGGTACACAACTTTGGATTTAAGTACAATGATAGGAATAAGGATAACAAGGTAGATCACCACTCTAGAAAAAGCATGCATCATGATAGGCCTAAGACCTATGTATCCAAGGCTAAAGGCATTAACCCCAAGGAAGGGAAACATATGTCTAGGAAAGTGGATAGGTCTAGGAATGTCCAAGGTGGACATATGGACGCTAGGGTTCAAGGCCTAGAAAGGGAAAATCAAGCCTTGAGGACAATGCTTGATACATTAGAAAAAGCCCTAGAGAGATTCACTATTGGATCTAAGGGTTTAGATATGGTGTTGGGTGGTTTAAACCGCACCAATGATAGATCGGGGTTGGGATACCGATCTAAGAACTCCCATGCCAAGGGAAAAAAATATGCTAGGGTAGCATATGATTATGGCAAGAAGGGGGAGGGCAAAAATGGCAAAGGGGTGTCATTTAAAGGAAAAAGAAATGACTTAACCAAGGACAAGGTGTCTAAGGTTAAGAGGGTTGAGTTTGTAGGCTAAGAGTCACCGGAGGTACACCGGTGTGGTCTAGTGATGGTTGAGTCACCTAGGGAGGTGGCTAGGGCTAAGAGCTCTAGGGGGAGTTCTAGGAGCCTTTGGGATATATGGTGAATGGACTTTGGGAGGGGTGCTCCTATAGGTCTAGATGGACCATGGAGTGTGGCAAAAGAATTGGAGACGGACTTGAGTCTCAATTCTTGGGTGTTGACATGGTGTTGTTAAGTTTCATGCATGAAAATATGGCATTGGGGTCATATTGCATGAAAATTGGTTTTTGATGTGTTATTGCCATGTAAATCAATGCTAGGGATGCATTGTGGGGTGACATGGGCAAAGACATCAAGAGGAAACCAAAACTAGGACTTTAGGTCAAGGTTTGATTAAAGTTTTTGGCTAGTTTTGGGTTTTGTGTCAAACTTGGGAATGATGATAGATACATTTTGGAATGTATTTTTCCCAATTAGATATGAGTACCATAAACCTCTCCACAAAATTTGGGAATTTTTGGAGATTTGTGGAATTTTTGGCGCATTTCTGAATTTCGTCAGAAATGCTGAAATTTCAGACTTTCAGAGTATCAGTCGACTGCCATTTTGGCAGTCGACTGGTCAGGGCTGATTTTTGTATCAGCAGCTAGTTTGGGGTCCAAATGATGAAAAACAAGTTTATGGGGGGTTAGTACACATTGTTTATGGTCATTAGGGATTGAAAGAACCAATAATTGGGATATTGTTGGGTTCTTTTTGATGTTAGGCAAAGGGGGAGAAGTGTTGGGTTTAAGTTGGGAATCCAAACACTCCTTTGCTAGAAACCCTAGGTTTAGGGGGAGCATGATTGCTCCGTTCTTGGCGTAAGGGAAACCTTGGAGAGGTTCTTAAAAAGCCTTTGTTAGGCAAAGGGGTAGAAGTGTTGGGTTTAAGTTGGGAAACCAACACTCCTTTGCTAGAAACCCTAGGTTTAGGGGGAGCTAAGATTAAGGGGGAGCATGGTTACTCCGGTCTTGGCGTAAGGGGAATCATGGAGAGGTTCTTAAAAAGTCTTTGTAAGTCCAGTGCAGGGGGAGCTTGGGAAAAGCTTTAAAAAACCCATTCTTGGGAAAATTTCTAACTTGGAGGGTTAGGTGTAGGATGCCTTGGGATAGGATCCAGGTTTGCATTGCATATGCATTATCTTTGCCATTGACTACTGTTTTGCTTTCCCTAACTTAAACGAATTGCCAAACATCAAAAAGGGGGAGATTGTTGGAGCAATCGGCCCTAAGATTGTCCGGAGTGACCATAGGTTTTGATGTTTGGGCAAAGGGTTTAAGTTAGGTTTAACCTTGTGTACTTATATGTGTATGTTGAGTGTGCAGGTTGTACAGGTTACA
This sequence comes from Boesenbergia rotunda, assembly GCA_024364735.1. Taxonomy (NCBI): domain Eukaryota; kingdom Viridiplantae; phylum Streptophyta; class Magnoliopsida; order Zingiberales; family Zingiberaceae; genus Boesenbergia; species Boesenbergia rotunda. Next base: position 23,611 of record JAGFNQ010006665.1, read on the forward strand.
CATATGGACTTGACGGGACGGCCTCGGTACGGTGAAGGATGGCATGGAGGCAAGCTGGAGGCTTACGTGCGCATCCGAGGGACCTTGGTGAGCAGGGATGATGAGCTGATGGGCGCAGACTTCGAGGCATGCGTGAAGGATGGCATGGAGGCAAGCTGGAGGCTTGCGTGCATCCGAGGGACGGGAGCCGAAGATGAAGAGGGCGCGAAGGCAACAGTCGAGGCTGCGGATGAGGAATCAGTCGAGTCGTGAGGGTACGAGTGCAGTGTGATTGTACTCGGGAAATCCTAGGGTTTGAGTGCAGAGTGAAATGTGCTCAGGAAGGGTAATCTTAGGTGGGTGAGTAGACCAGTCGACTGGCCTGGTGGTAGTCGACTGATGGAACTCACAGAAAGATCTCAGCCTTGGGACCAGTCGACTGCCCTGGGGGCAGTTGACTGGTAGTGGCTGGTGAGTTGGCTAAAATTCGAATGTTGGGGGTTGCAATGGTCGAATTTAGCTGGCACCAGTCGACTGGTAGCGAGAAATCAACCCCGAGTCCTATTTAAAGAGGACTTCGTGGTGGCTGAGTTTCTTGACGAATCTTGTCTTGGTTAAAGGCAAGATAGTAGTCTTTGTGCTCAGAGGTTTGCTTGGTGTTGTGGCGAGGTTTCTCCACCCACAAGGAGCGACGAGGGCTAGCCGGAGGTTATTCGGGGAGTGATCCACCGACGGATTCTTGGATTAGTCACCCGGCCGGGGTGGATACTAAGTAAATAGGTATTGTTAGCATTGTTTCTTGTTGTTAGTTCTATTTTATTGTATATTTCTGCTGCGCAACTAACAACGTAGGAAGAAAGATCCAAGAAACGCTATTCACCCCCCCTCTAGCGTATGGAATCGATCCTACATTCACTTCCTTTTAGCCTTTAACAACAATCCTTCTCCTTTCCCACTAGCACTCCCTTGCTAGGGGAATTGGTTAGTACATGCATGATGAGGCTTTGCCTCTACGTTAGGTCCAAGGTTCAATCCTTGGTGCATGCACTTTATTTTTATTCCTTTTTTTTATTTTTGGCAAGGCCCACATAAGGCCCACCAAGAGTCATGCTAATATTCCTAATTGAAACCCATTTTCTATTCATGTTAAATTCTACCTAATATCCACTAATAACCATGGTACTAGAAGAGCCCATATAGGGCCCATTGTACTTAGTTTTTTTAAAATTTATATAAGAGATCTTGCTACGGGTTATGCTAGTATTCATATGTTATTCGAGAATTCGTATAGGCATGATCAATATTTTAAAGAAAAATATTGAGAGGATTTTACGGGTCGTTACAGGTGCCCAACCCTTGGCCAGGACTTCTTGCCCAGTCCTCGACCAGGACTTCGTGCCCAACTTCCGGTCAGGTCTTCGGTGCCCAGCCCTTTGCCAGGACTTAGTGCCCAATCCATGATCAGGACTTAGTGCCCAATTCTTCGAACCAGGACTTATTGCCTAGGTTTACTAGGACTTTCTTTCACTTTGGTACTCCTCCTTTGCTCACCCTTCCCTTGTTCAATGTATCACTGACTTAAGCATATTGTCAAACATTGAAACACTTAAAGGAGGACATCACTGATGCAACTTGCACCAACACATTAGAGATCTTTATAGGGTTTAGTAAGAGGGTTGAAAATGAGAAATATCTCAAAACAACCGCATTAGGAGTGACCATGGTGGGGAGTTCCAAAATTCAAATTTCTCACAATTTTGTGTAGAAAATGGGTATAAGCATGAATTTTCATGCCCAAGGACTCCTCAACAAAATGGTGTAGTAGAAAGGAGAAATAGGGCACTACAAGAGGCCGCTAGGACTATGCTTAATGCATACTCTCTTCCTAGCTATTTTTGGGCCGAAGCGATAAATACCACTTGTTACATTCAAAACCGGGTTTTAGTACATAGGTTCTTAGGTAAAACCCCATTTGAGTTGTGGAATGGAAGAATTCCACAAGTTCATTACTTTAGAGTCTTTGGATGTAAGGCTTACATTCTAAACACCAAGGATGACCTAAGGAAGTTTGAATTCAAAGCGGATGAGGGAATTTTAGTTGGTTATGCATCTACTAGTAGAGGGTATAGAGTGTACAACAAAAGAACCAAGGTAATTGAGGAATCTTCAAATGTTGATTTTGATGAATTTACAAATACTTACCCTAGGAAAGCCTCAATTGATAAGGACATAGAGGAAAGTCAACCCCTTTCCCAAAGAATCCAAGACCTACATTTGGAGGGCAATGATCAAGGGAGAGAGAGAAATACACTAGAGGATGAGGACCATGTGGTAAATGAACCCATAACCTCTAGGCCCTTAAGGCATCACCAAGATCACCCCATTGACCAAATAGTGGGTGATGCCACTCAAGGAGTAAGGACTAGGTCCTATTTTAGAGACTAAAGTAGTCAAATTGCCTTGATCTCTTAATTAGAACCTAAGTCTATTGATGAGGCATTAGGTGATGTAGATTGGGTTCTAGCAATGCAAGAGGAGCTAAATCAATTTGAAAGAATTGAGGTATGAGAGTTAGTTCCTAGGCCCAATGATTGCACCATTGTCACCACTAGATGGGTCTTTAGGAACAAGCTAGATGATCAATGCAAAATTACTAGAAACAAGGCTAGGTTGATAGCTAGGGGGTTTAACCAAGTTGAGGGACTAGACTATGATGAGACCTATGCCCCCGTAGCTAGATTAAAGTCCATTAGAATTCTACTAGTCTATGTCGCTCACATGGGTTTCACACTTCACCAAATGGATGTGAAATCGGCATTCCTTAATGGGGTTATTAAGGAAGAGGTCTATGTAGAACAACTCCCCTAGTTTGAAGACCCAAACTATCCTAGACATGTTTACAAATTAAGAAAAGCCTTATATGGATTGAATCAAGCTCCCCGGGCTTGGTATGAAAGGCTTTCTTCATTTCCAGTGTCTAAGGGTTTTAGGAGAGGAAAAATTGACCCAACATTGTTCCTAAAATCCAAGGATAAGGATATATTTGTTGCCCAAGTTTATGTAGATGATATTATCTTTGGGTCAACAAATAGTGATTTTCTACATGAGTTCATCAAGTGTATGGAAGATGAATTTGAGATGAGTCTTGTAGGAGAGTTAACTTTCTTTTTAGGACTCCATGTTAAGCAAACAAATGAAGGGACACATGTATTTCAAACTAAATATGCTAGGGAAATGCTAAAGAAATTTGGTTTAGAAAATGCTAAGGTAGCATCTACCCCTATAGGAACAAATTTGAAAATGGATAGTGATGTTGAATGGAAAATGGTAGACACAAAACAATATAGGAGCATGATTGGTAGTCTATTGTACCTAACCGCTAGTAGACCCGATATACTATTTGCGGTGGGTATGTGTGCAAGGTACCAATCATGTGCCAAAGAGTCTCATTTGGTGGTTGTAAAGAGGATCCTAAGGTATGTTAAAGGTACTCTCAATGTCGGGCTTTGGTATCCTAGAACCCCAAATGTTGATATTATTGGATACACCGACTCGGACTATGCGGGGTGTAAACTAGATAGGAAGAGTACTAGAGGAGGATATCAATTCCTTGGGTCTTCTTTAGTTATTTGGAGTAGTAGGAAACAACCATGTGTTGCCCTATCAACAACGGAAGCCTAATATGTGGCAATGGGTGGTTGTGTGTCCCAACTACTTTGGATCATGCACACCTTAGAGGATTATGGGCTACATTATTTCAAGGTCAAAGTTTTATGTGATAATGTAAGTACAATCAAGTTGACTAAGAATCTGGTTCATCATTCTTGAACAAAACACATTGAAGTGAAGCATCACTTCATTAGGGACCATGTGGCAAGGGGAGACTTAGAATTACACTATGTTGAGTCAAAGTCAAACCTTGCCGACATTTTTACCAAATCTCTTCCCAAATCGGCGTTTACATCCTTAAGAAGAGGCCTTGGTATGTGTTTTGTAGAGGTATAGGATGAACCTTGGAATAATACAATAGGAAGGTAGTGCTTGATCCATTAGGATGATACAATTAGTTCACTTGTGCTTGTGGCATAGTGTTGAATCATTAAAAGTATCAAATTATGAAAAATAGATCAACTATGGGGAAGGCATGTGTTTAATTAATGGACATCTTGCCCAAAGATCATAGTTGGACATTTTAAAATATTTTTAAACCATTCTGTGCTTTATATGTTTTGCCATAAGCGTAGAAGTTGTATGAGTCCATAATTAGTTTGAAAAGTTGATACAAAATTAGTGGGTTTTAAGAATTTTGAACTTTAGTCAAAAGTCAAACATGTTTGAAATTTTTCATGAACTAATATTTTTCCTTGATAGAGTATATTATATCAAACATGCCTGCAAATTTTTACAATTTTTGGAATTTTCTGGAATTATTTGGAGGTTTCTGAAATTCGGCTCAGAAGCTGAAATTTCAGACTGACAGAGTATCAGTCGACTACCCCAAGGGGCAATCAACTGGCACGCCTGATTTCAACCTGCTGAGCATTTTTTTTTCAAAAATCGCAATTTCTCTCATTTGATGTCATGGGTTAGGGTTGCTTGGGGCAATCGTTTTGATGGTGTCAAAGGGGGAGAATAGGTGGTTTAAGTTAGATTTTTGACTTAATCTTGGATTATGATGAAAAATTAAAAATGGATGAAGGCATAGGTTAAGGGGGAGGTTATCTCTTAGATTTCGCTATGTCTTGTATTTTTAATTGTTGTTGCTTGTTGTTAAGTTAGGTTTGCAACTTAATTTTTGGTTTATGATCAGAATTGAAAATGGGAGAAGACATGGGTTAAGGGGGAGGTTCCTCTTGGTTTTACTATGTCTTGTTTTTCAATTGCTATTGTTATTTACTATTGTTGACTGGTATTTTCTCTCTAACTTAAACATATTACCACACATCAAAAAGGGGGAGATTGTTGAGGCAATCGACCCAAGAATGATCGGGAAGATCATGGGTTTAATGTGATGTTTAAGGTTAGGGTGTTGTGTTGTTATTTGATATGTGTGATTGAGTTTGCAGGACTAGGAGAATCACACAGGAGAACATTTCCGAGGGACGAGGGACGAGGGACGAGAGCCGAGGGAGGAGGACTCCAAGGGCAAGCCGAGAAGTGGACTTCCAGGGCACACGTGAAGGGTGGCATGGAGGCAAGCCAAGGGAAGGCTTGTGTGTGCATCCGAGGGATGATAGCCGAAGGAAGAAGACTTAAAGAGGCAAGCCAAGGGAGTATACCTGAAGGCACACGTGAAGGAGAGTATTCGGAGTGAGTGTGAGTGCTTGTAGAAGCTGGGCAGTCGACTGGCCAGAAAGCAGTCGACTGCCAAAACTCACAGAAGTTTTCAGCCATCGACCAGTCGACTGCCCCACTGGTCACCCCCAAAAACTAGTCGTTGGCTGACATTTAAAGCTAGGTCAGTCGACTGTCCCAGGGGCAGTCAACTGGTAGCGGGGCTGGACAGCTTGCGAAGTTGTCCGGTTCTCTTATTTAAAGACTAGCACTTCTCGACTGGTGGCAAGGGTTTTCTTCAATAGCGGGGTTTATTCAAGACTAGCAGTTCTCGACTGGTGGCGAGGGTTTCAGCCTTAGTTCTATTTAAGAGGACTTCGTGTTGGCTGAAAAGTTTGACGAATTTGGTCTTGGTTAAAGGCCAAATAGTAGTCTTGGTGCTCAGGCATTGCCGAGGTGTTGTGGTGAGGTTTCTCCACCCACAAGGAGCCACAAGGGCTAGCCGGAGGTTATCCGGGGAGTGATCCACCGAAGGATTCTTGGATTAGTCACCCTTAGGGGTGGATACCAAGTAAAATCGGTATTGTTAGCATTATTTACGTTGTTAGTTTTGTTTCATTGTATTTCCGCTTGCGCAACTAACAACGTAGGTAGAAGAAAAATCGAGAAGTGTTATTCACCCCCCGCTCTAGCAACCATCCACGATCTAACAGTGCATATGTGATATGTATATGTGTATTTCTGAGAATATAAGAACCAATGTTTCATCAATGTTGTGTGAGTTTTATAGTGTATTTGTAAACATCTGTATATACTTTAATATTGGTGTGTATGAAATGTGAAATTTATACTGAATTGGCAAAGGATTCTATTCACTATGAATCTAAAAAGATTATAGAACGAAATTACCACATTGGTGTTGGTATTGTAGAAACAGCTTCAATGGGGTGTTGTTATTGCATGAACAACTCCACCTTGAAGCTAGTTTTTCAATATCAACTCCAAGAGGCGTGCCACTTAATGTTGACACAGTCTGGCCCGATTGTTGTTTTGGTGTTGACACCGATTTAAGTTTGGTTGAGTGAATTCGGATTAAGTCCTGGTCGGGGACTGGGCACGAAGGGATTGAAATCCCGGTGAGTGAAGCTGGGTCCTGGTGAGTGAAGCCAGGTGACGAAAATCCCGGTGAGTGAAGTCGGGTCCTGGTGAGTGAAGCCAGGTGACCAAAACCCTGGTGAGTGAAGCCAAGTCCTGGGAGTGAAGCCATGTGACTGAAATCTCAGTGAGTGAAGTCGGGTCCTGGTGAGTGAAGCCAGGTGACCGAAACCCTGGTGAGTGAAGCCAGGTCCTGGTGAGTGAAGCCAGGTGACTGAAATCCCGGTGAGTGAAGCCGGGTCCTGATGAGTGAAGCCAGGTGACCGAAACCCTGGTGAGTGAAGCCAGGTCTTGGTGAGTGAAGCCAGGTGACCGAAACTCCGGTGAGTGAAGTCGGGTCCTGGTGAGTGAAGCCAGGTGACTGAAATCCAGGTGAGTGAAGTGGGATCCTAGCGAGTGAAGCTAGGTGACCAAAACCCTGGTAAGTGAAGCCAGGTCCTAGTGAGTGAAGCTAGGTTGAATGAAGTCCCAGTGAGTGAAGCTGGGCACGGAGTCTTAGTCCGGGGGACTAAGCATGAGTCAGAGGAGGCTAGGGAGCCTGTTCTCTGGACTTAGAGTTGAATTGGGAGTCGCTGGATCGTCCTGGAGACCGATCAGGGAGTTGGCACGAACCCCTGTTGTAGATCGGTTTGGTGACCGATCTAGTGAAGCCTGATCATTGTGGTGAATGATCAGGGAGAGAACAGAAAGGTTTCTGTTTGGCTTCTGATCGTTCTGGTGAACGATCAGAGAAGAGATAGTAGGTTTTTGTGAGAGACCTTAATCGATCTGTCTGACCGATCAAAGATCGCGACTTCCTCATCCTGACCGATCAGGATGGATCCTGATCGGTCAGGGAGTGACCTGATCGGTCACCAGACCGATCAGGGCACACCTGATCGGTCAAGCGACCGATCAGGGGCTTTGGCCTGCAGAAGCTGGAGAAAGCTCCAGCAAGTGTTGGATCGGTCCGGTGACCGATCCACGATCTGTGATCGGTCGTGTGACCGATCACAAGAAGTTCGCAATCCCAGTTTTCTCACTGTGGACCGATCAGGCTGGAGCCTGATCGTTCAGGGCTTACCCTGATCGGTCTGGTGTCCGATCAGGGTCATCTCTGATCGATCTGTGGACCGATCAGTAGCTGAACTTTAATTCAAATACGTTGTTAGACTTCTGATCGCATTCTGATTTCGCTCTGTATTTTCTCTGCTACCTTTCTGATATTGTTTGATATGCTTTGCTAAGCCTCTGATCAGTGTGCAGGTGAGACAGGGATGATACAAACCAAGGAGAAGAGTCAATGGCGACTTTCACCATGGCAGGTTTGTGTGTATTCTGTTTTCAGATTTCAACGGCTTCCTTGCGTGGCTGGCGACTGACGGAGGCTCAGCTGAAGAGGTCTTCAGTGGACTGAGTGCTCAGTGGAGTTAGTGGGTCAGGCTGTGGCTCAGTGGGTGCTGATGGAGCTGGCGATGGTGAGCAGGTGCTTAAGAAGAAGCGGAGATGCAGAGGAGCGTAAGAAAACAGGAAAATAAGCAAAGGTTGTTGCTGTGGGTTTCGCTGTAGTTTGAGCTCTCTGTGTAGTCTTCATTCTTGAGCGCTGCTGTTGTATCTGAGAGTTTCCTTCTTGTTGTCTCGTGCACTCAACTACTATCCTATTGAGGTGATTGTGGAGAGGTTTCTCCATCGAGAAGGAGGCTATTATATCCGGGTTCACCGGGGCTTGATCTGCCGACGATCAAGGGATCGCCCACCTCACGGGCACGCCAAGGAGTAGGGGCAAGTTATCCCCGAACCTTGTACATCCTCGTGTTAGTGTCGGTTTGCTTTCTTTCTCTATTTTCTTTCTGTCTATTTGCTTCCGCTACTAATCTGATCACAGAAAGAAAAAGTTCAAAGAGGCGAATAGTTTTAGTGTCTGGCTACAGTAACCCCCCCCCTCTATAGCCATCCAAGCACCAACAAGTTGTATCAGGGCCTGGGGCTCTGTTCAAACGGCTTAACATTCGAGAGCTAACAAGATGGCGATGGGAGGAGAAGGTTTAAGCACCAGCAGACCACCCTTCTTCGACGGATCAGATTTTCAATATTGGAGGTCAAGGATGGAATATTACTTGAAGACCAATATCAACATGTGGTTTGCTGTCTAGGAGGGGTTTTCCCCTCCTAATGATGCTGAAGGAAAAGAGTTAGATTTCTCAAGGTGGTCGGCAGAACAAATCCGAAAAGGTGAAGCCGATGCGAAAGCGGTGGTCACCCTGTAATGCGGGTTTACCAAGGAGGAGTTGATCAAGGTGGGTCCTTTCACAAGTGCTAAAGACCTATGGAGTAAGCTCATTGAGCTCCATGAAGGCACTCAAGATACCCGGAGAGCCAAGAAAGGCTTGCTTCTCAGCCGACTCCAAAACCTTTCCATGGAAGAAAATGAAAAGGTAAGTGAACTCCATGGACGATTCAAAGAGATCCTCAATGGTCTACATTCCATCAGTGAAAAGGTAGAAAACCGAGATCTTGTGAGGTATGTTCTCAAAGCCTTCCCTAGGAATGCCTTGTGGTCATCCATGGTGGATGCTTACAAGGTTTCCAAGGACTTTTCCTTTGTTAAAATATAAGATTTATTTTGTGACATGGAACTACACGAGATTGCTAACTAAAGCCCAAAGGAGAAGGGTGTTGCGTTTGTGGCAGGTGACAAAAGGAAGAAGAAGGACAAGGAGGAGGAGAACAACACTCATCACTTTGCCTTCATGGCAATAGAAGATTCAAATGAAGAAAGGAGTGATAACGAATCAAGTGACTCCTCAACCGTGCCTTCATCATCTTCGGATGATGAAGAGGTAATTTCTCCCGAATTAGATAAGTGCTATAGGACAATTGCATGCTTAACTAGTTTGTTGAAGAAATCTAAGAATAAAGCAAAGTTATTGAAATTAGAAATAGAGGAGTTGATAACCTCTAAGGATGAGGTATCAAACGATTTGCATGATGAGTCTCTTAAGGATGAAAACAAGACCCTAAGGAGCGAAATTGAAAATCTCAAGAATATTCTTGAGAAGTTTTCAACTAGCTCTAAAACTTTAGACATGATACTAAATTCACAAAAAGCGGTTTATAACAAGGTTGGTTTGGGATACCAACCCAAAGAACCAAGTTTCATGTCATTAATGTCTAGAACCCATATTAGATCACCAAATGATTCTAGGGTTCAAAAAGTTAGAAAGAAAATGACTAGGGCATGGGTGTCAAAGTCTTTCATTGTAGATACTTTAGGTCCCAAAATTTGGGTACCCAAAACATCTATCTTTCGAATTGTATAGGCATTGATTGAGGGGGAGCATCTATCAACATGGGTGGTTGATATTTGGTGCTCCAAACACAAGGCTAATGATATACTCATGAATGTAGTGATTTATGGAACCTCATTTGGGCAGTAAGAAAATTTTTCATGCAACAATTGATAGTATATCCATGTACAAGGTTAAACTAGTTTCAAAATAAATCAACAAGAAAAATGATATTACATGGATGGTTTAGATTGACACATAACTTGCTTTTACCATGGATTGCTTAGGATAATTAGTTTTATTGTTGTAATTTATGGTTTACTGCAATTTATGGTTTATGAAATACCTTGTCTCAAGCCTAAGGTGTCTATTTTCTTGTATGTGTTATACAACATAAATACATGCTAAGGAACAATATCAACACATAATTTGTACTGATAAGGCCTCAATAGACAAGAACATGAGCTTAAGGTCTAGGCTTAGTGCTTTCTTGCTATTGAACTGAATCAAGGATCGGTATCAAAATCCTAGGAATTAGCATGTATTCTAGGTCCTCACACTTAAGGTTCCTTGATATGTTGTTTTCTTTTTAGTTAAGGGAAACCCTTCTTATGATCAAAGGGATTAACTCTGATTGTATTAGAGTTTGAAAGATGTGGTTGAAACACAGAGTTTCTGGAACGTTTCAGAAACTCTTCTGATCAGAAATCTGATCAGTCACCATGACTGATCAAGGGTCCTTCTGATCGGTTCCGGTGACCGATCAGATCATTGCTGATCAGGGAACTCCCTGATCATTCCAAATGGTATCCGACTACTCCTCAGTCCGATCCCCTTTCATCAAATTGGATCAGATTACTGATCATACTGATACAAACAAACATACAATCCGATTATAATTGGAACATACTCATCATACTTAGAACGAACCTAATACCATTTTAATATAAACCTATGCTGAAATTTTCAAATCCATAAGAAAGGTTTGACCCTTGATGAGGAATAATGTTTACTCAAGAAACTCGAATTGTGTTTCAGAAATTTTTTTGGAATACCTATTGTCTACACCCGTGTGGTCAGATGAGTCTTGGATTAAACAAACCTATTCCTGGAAACATAAATTGTTAATGCAGTCTGATCAGGAACGTATCAGAGTTTCAGAAATTTTTCTGAAATCTAATCGGTCCCCAGACTAATCAGAAATATTTCTGTATCAAATAATCAACGATCCCTGATCGGTCACGGAGACCAATCAGGACTATGTGTCGGATACAGCTGCGTTCCTTACTTGTCATATGAAACATATACATGGTTGACCATGATGTAATTCTGTATATGTTTTCATGTGCAATTCACACTTACTTTTGTTTATTTTGGGTTTGGGGAGAGACCCCTGTTTAAGGGGGAGGTATGTTTAAACTTAATAACTATACCCTTTTCGATGTTTGACAAAGAGGGAGAGAATGGCTGATTAAGTTTAGGGATATTGTAGGGGGAGGACTTTGATTCCCTTACGGTAATTGAATTGACTTCAATTGATCTCTAACACCTAAACTTAAATTGGGTTGTCAAACAACAAAAAGGGGGAGATTGTTGATGCAGTTTGGCCCGATTGTTGTTTTGGTGTTGACACCGATTTAAGTTTGGTTAAGTGAATTCGGATTAAGTCCTAGTCAGGGACTGGGTACGAAGGGATTGAATTCCCAGTGAGTGAAGCGGGGTCCTGGTGAGTGAAGCCATGTGACGAAAATCTCGTTGAGTGAAGTCGGGTCCTGGTGAGTGAAGCCAGGTGACTGAAATTCCGATGAGTGAGGTCGGGTCCTGGTGAGTGAAGCTAGGTGACCGAAACCCTGGTGAGTGAAGCCAGGTCCTGGTGAGTGAAGCCAGGTGACTGAAATCCCGGTGAGTGAAGTCAGGTGCTGAAATCCCGGTGAGTGAAGCCGGGTCTTGGTGAGTGAAGTCAGGTGACCGAAACCCTGGTGAGTGAAGTCAGGTGACCGAAACCCTGGTGAGTGAAGTCAGGTCCTGGTGAGTGAAGCCAGGTGACCGAAACCCCGGTGAGTGCAGCTGGGTCCTGGAGAGAGAAGCCAAGTTATTGAAATCCCGGTGAGTGAAGCCGGGTCCTAGCGAGTGAAGCTAGGTGACCAAAACCCTGGTGAGTGAAGTCATGTCCTAGTGAGTGAAGCTAGGTTGAATGAAGTCCCAGTGAGTAAAGCTGAGCATGAAGTCTTAGTCTGGGGGACTAAGCACGAGTCAGAGAAGGCTAGGGAGCATGTTCTCTGGACTTAATGTTGAATTGGGAGTCGCTAGATCGGTCTGGAGACCAATCAGGGAGTTGGCACGAACTCCCTATTGTAGATCGGTCTGGTGATCGATCCAGTGAAGCCTGATCGTTCTGGTGAACGATCAGGGAGAGAACAGAAAGGTTTCTGTTTGGCTTCTGATCGTTCTGGTGAACTATCAGAGAAGAGACAGTAGATTTTTGTGAGAGACCTTGATCGGTCTGTCTGACCGATCAAAGATTGCGACTTCCTCATCCTGACCGATCAGGATGGATCCTGATCGGTCACCAGACCGTTCAGGGCACACCCTGATCGGTTAGGCGACCGATCAGGGGCTTTGGCCTGTAGATGCTGGAGAAAGCTCCAGCAAGTGTTGGATCGGTTCGGTGACCGATCCACGATCTGTGATCGGTCGTGTGACCGATCACAAGAAGTCCGCGATCCCAATTTTCTCACTGTGGGCCGATCAGGTCAGAGTCTGATCATTCAGGGCTTACCCTAATCGGTCTGGTGACCGATCAGGGTCATCTCTGATCGGTCTATAGACCGATCAGTAGCTGAACTTTAATTCAAATACTTTGTCAGACTTCTGATCGCGTTCTGATTTCGCTCTGTATTTTATCTGCTACCTTGCTGATATTGTTTGATATGCTTTGCTAAGCCTCTGATCAGTGTGCAGGTGAGACAGGGATGATACAAACCAAGGAGAAGAGTCAATGGCGACTTTCACCGTGGCAGGTTTGTATGTATTCTGTTTTCAGGTTTCAACGGCTTCCTGGCGTGGCTGGTGACTGACGGAGGCTCAGCTGAAGAGGTCTTTAGTGGACTGAGTGCTCAGTGGAGTCAGTGGGTCAGGCTGTGGCTCAGTGGGTGTTGATGGAGCTGGCGATGGTGAGCAGGAGCTTAAGAAGAAGCAGAGATGCAGAGGAGCGTAAAAAAAATAGGAAAATAAGCAAAGGTTGTTGCTGTGGGTTTCGCTGTAGTTTGAGCTTTTTGTGTAGTCTTCATTCTTGAGCGCTGTTGTTGTATCTGAGAGTTTCTTCTTGTTGTCTCGTGCACTCAACTACTATCCTACTGAGGCGATTGTGGAGAGGTTTCTCCACCAAGAATGAGGCTATTATATCCGGGTTCACCGGGGCTTGATCTGTCGATGATCAAGGGATCGCCCATCTCACGGGCACGCCAAGGAGTAGGGGCAAGTTATCCCCGAACCTTGTACATCCTCGTGTTAGCGTCGGTTTGCTTTCTTTCTCTGTTTTCTTTCTGTCTGTTTGCTTCCGCTACTAATCTGATCGCAGAAAGAAAAAGTTCAAAGAGGCGAATAGTTTTAGTGTCTGGCTACATTAACCCCCCCCCCCTCTATAGACATCCAAGCACCAACACTTAACACACGATCATAGATTCATGTGGGAGTGTCATAACAAGAGTTGGAAGCCATATGTAGATTGTAGACACTCGCCACTTTCAACCAATGCCAAATTTTCAGAAATCCAAGGCTCCTAGGTCAATCAATAGGTTTTGGTTAAAATCCAATGATGGACCTAGTGGACCCCAATCTAACCCATTTCATACTCTGTGGTTTCAGTTGGCTCAGGATAGTCAAATTATGGCTTCAATTACTATTTTTGTAGCTTACAAGAGTAGCTCCAAAAGATTAAAAGCTTCGTATCAATGGTGTCACAGGTATTACAGAAACAACTTTAACTTGAAGTTGTTTCAACAATACCAGCTTCACCTTGAAGCTGTTTTGGCAATACCATCTCCACCCTGAAGTTGGTTCTTTAATACCAGCTTCAAGGGGCATGCCACTTCACAAGCGACCATAGATTCATGTGGGAGTGTCATAACAAGAGTTGGAGGTCATATGTAGATTGTAGACACTCATCCCTTTTAATTAATGCCAAATTTTTAAAAATCCAAGGCCCCTAGGTCAATCAATAGGTTTGGGGCAAAACCCATTGGTGGACCTAATGGACCCTGATCCGACCCATTTCAAGTACTGTGGTTTCACTTGGCTCAAAGTATTCAAATTATGGCATATATTACTGTTGTCATAGCTTGCAAGAGTAGCTCCAAAAGATTCAAACCTGAATGTCAATGGTGTCGCTAATATTATAGAAATAGTTTTAACTTGAATTTATTTCTGCAATACCAGCTTCACCTTGAAGTTGTTTTGGCAAAATTAGCTTCACCCTAAAGTTAATTTTTCAATACTTTCTCCCCAACTAGAATCGATTGGATTGGCAGTAACGTTGAGGCCAAAACCAGACGATGATGTAATGACGACCAAACCCATGCTAAAGGGTTTTCCAACACTTTTAGTTATAAGTTAAAGAAGTTGATTTCATAGTATTCATAAATATTGTGTCATTTACTTATTACGATCACATTATAGGTATGGATGTGTGAGCATCTCCCTATCATCAGTCCACAATAGCCACATTTGTTTCCCAGGTTGTTGAGATGGACAAACACTCCCTCTCACGTAAATAAAGTCAAACATATGATAGAGAGGTTGTCTCCATATAGAATACTGATTAACCTGATTCCATCAGAGGCAGAGGCCAACCTGATATCAGGAATTGCTTCACCTTCTCTATAACTAGAATATGGTGTTGCATCGACTTTACACCAACCCACTGATACTTACCAACATAGTCTTGAAAAAGAAACCTGCACCTATTATCAAGAAAAAGAACTTATAATCTCTACGAAGGATAAAGAAATTGTTGATCATCTTCTCTATGTGGATGACGTTAAGAGACTACTCCTTGATAATTATTGAGAAGGAAAATGAAAATCAACAACTGCTTAATTGCATTAAAGAGCTGAAAAAGAAAATGGAAAGTGTCTTATTTATAAAAGATATTGTCATAAATGAACTCAAATTAGTAATTGCTGAAAAGGATAATTTGGTTACAGCTAAAGAATCAATAAGTGGAGTAAATGAGGGTTTACTACTTGAAGATCAAGACGATGTCCAACAGATCAAAGCAAATAAGACAACACAAAACCTACATAACAAGACAAAAGGTCAGGAATACTACAAAGGCCTCTTGGTGTGGGGAAAAAAAAGAAAAGTTGATGAAAAAAATGTCTCCTTTCACATGAAAGTGAAAAGGCAAAAGTTTGAACATCAATTAGTAGTTGTAGAGTCGACCACACCAGAGAGGGATGGAAGTCAAATGGGTGGTGAGACGGGTGGAAGTCAAATGATAGTTCAACAGGATGTAGTTGGTGCCCATGATGAAACTGACAAAGAAAATGAAGAAAAGGAACAGGATCCAATTGAATTCCTCAATGAAACAAAGAAAAAAAGTATGCAACAAGTGAATGACCACATTGGCTATAAAAATACGGATAATTAATAATATAATTATTATTATTATAAATATATAAAATAAAATAAAATATGTATAAATATATATATATATATATATATATATATATATATGGTTATATATAAAAACTTATATATAATCATCATAAATAGGAGTTAAAAATTGGAAACAATTAGATGGAAAATTTTAGAATAATTTTCTGAAATTTTTGGAAAGGTTTGCGGGAATAATTGGGCACATGATAAGCACCGTTTCCACCTCCTCGTCGTGCCCTAAGAGCCGAATTGCCCCCTCTCGCGGTCGCCATTTTTTTCTCTTCTCCTTCCTTTCATCGCCGCAACCTCTTCTTCTTCCTCTCCCTTGCACATTCGCGTGCGTGCCTTGTCATCGGCCTTTTGACCCAGAGCAGAAGCCCATCAGCCTTCAAGTGATGACACCGTCGCCGATTTGATTCACCATCGCCGGAGTGGAGCTCTCCCTCTCCTCGATCAGCACTTCGCTCTCCGTCTCTCCTCACACTGCCGCAACCGCCTCTCGCCGCTTCCTCGTGACTGTTGGAGCTCCTCTATGACAGACACCACCAGCCACGTCGCCGGTTGCTTCCTCGCAATAGCTCACGCTCACGAGAGCTGCTGTCGCAGAGCCCTCATGTCGGCGCCCCCATCGTCAAACCCGATAGTCGGGCACCACCGCTGCCAGATCCAATTGTTCGGCGCCCCTGCTTTCAAATTCGACCTTGAACCAGTGTAGAAATTTGGGATATATTTACACCCACTTGAACCCTTGAAGATACAAGTTGGAGCTGAAAGAAGAAAAAAAAAGAAGAGAAGACTAATTAAGGTATAAGCTTAATTACAAATTAATTAGATAAATCATAATCCTTATTAGTTGATATACTTTTTCTTGTTAACTCAATCAGTGATTAGACTTATGGGGATAGTTTGATTATGTAAATTGAAGGGATAGTATGTTAATTGTGATGAGATGATAATGGGTTAAGAGTTGTTAATCAATGATTTTGATTAAAGTAATAGATGAGTGTATAATTGGATAATGAGAGGATTGATAAATTATTTTGCTCAATGTGTACAACAATATTTCATAGATAATTAGTTTTAATTAGAAATTAATCTAATTATAGTCTACTGGTTTAATTAAAAAGATATTGGATAAATTAATTAAGATGATTATGTTCATTAAATGATTAAGTGACTTAATCAATGGATTCTAAATGATTGATCAAATTGTTAGTTAATCAAATTGAGGGAAGAGTGAGTTAAAGAAGTGGATAAATTAATCAATAAGGTTTGATTATTGATTTTTAGTTATACTTCGTGTCCTGTATTTGTAGGATTCTAGCTCGATGCGATCTCTCATACTTGAAGCCGATTGGAATGGTTTACATTAAAGACGGGTACTTCTCCCTTGATTCTTGTAGTTTCATTTATCTTAAATGCATGGTTGTTTTATTTTCTGAGTAGGATTGTTTTATCTTAAATATGTTTGCCTTGTTTTCCTGCTTGATACTTATTCTGTGCTTGACCTTTGAGTAGTAATTCAAATTGTTCATTTATACAGTCTCATCTCTTGGCTTCTGATCTAAAGCGTACTATGTGTACGGGAGTACTATAGAATAATCATTTGACCTATCTAGGATTTGGTTGGCATTAGATAAACCCTACCCAGTAGATTAGTGCATGTTTATTTATTTTGGTGCTGATTGTGCTTTTCGTATGTTTCCTTATTTTGGTGTTATTGGTGTTTTATGTTTCGCATGGTGTTGGGTTTGATTGAGGTGGTGTATATTAGTGACATGCATCATAGCATTCAGGCCGACGACCGCGGGCTCCTTGGTGGTTGAGACGGGTCATTGGGTATATTTTCCTGTTGTGCCACACTTAGTCAGAGTTGTGTGCAAATTGTTGATACTCCCCAGGTATTTGGAGTCTTCACAGGTATTTTGGGGTTTTAAGCCTAGGTATTTTGGCTTTTCATATCAGGGTCACGGTTGTCGTGGTGTATTTGCATAGCCCCAGGTTTTGGTGCTTGTATCTTGTCCACTCAACCTACCCAATATAGCCGTGGTTGGTGTGTGTACAGTGCATGTCATGACATCATGTGCATATTATGCATTGTGCATTTTGCTTGTGTTTGTTGCATTTGTTTGAGCTATGGTTGTTGCATTTGATTGACATGCATATACGGTTATGATTTGCATTTTATATGATCTGGATATGTTCGACAGTATTAGCTATTTATGGAGGTGCTAGTGGGGACTTTTGATTTTGCCCCTACTTGTTACATGATTTTCAGGTATGTTTTATTTGTATTGATGCATTTTGTTTACGTTCTTTATTCCGGAGACTGTATACCCTTTACTCTCGTTATGCATGTTTTACCCTTTTATATACCATGCATTTATCTGTTCTTATACCAGTAGAGTTCCACCCGAAACTCACCACCCCTCGTTTCTTCTTTTTGTTTCAGGTAGTCGATAGTCGTGGAGAGGATCCAGCTGCCAGTTCCTAGTCTTAAGTAGGTTGTTTCCGTTTTTGTATTTTTGTGTAATATTTTATCGTATTGAGGTTGTTTTAGCGTTGTTTTCAATTTGGAGGGTGTTTGTTTCTCTATAGATATGTATTTGTACTTTCGTGTTATTTTTATTATATTGGTGTCATTTTGGTTTTATTATCATATCAGATGGTGTTTGGAATTTCGTTAGACATGTATTTCTTTATTTTCGCTGGATTTCGATTTGCTGCGCTTAGCTATTAGGAGTTATTCATTATGTTTATTATTTGTCAGTTATGATATTTAACTGCATGGTTGTGATGGTGTGAATGCCAGCCGAGTGTAGTTGAGCTAAATTATGTATGGAGTGATGTATGTATGAGTTTCAGATTGCTCGCCTACAGGGGAGATGCTGCTAGATTTTCGGGTGAGCACGGGCCTCTGGGGGCGTGACATTGGCAACAAGATGGATCGAGATATTGATGATGGAGTGTAGAGGATCAACAAGTTAAAGTGCGATAATTCCTCTTACAATAAACTTTGTCTTATTCTGTTTTGATTATTTGTTCCATGTTAATGGAAGACTGATTACGTCTTCCTTGTTTATTTTTGGTACATATCGACAAAACAGCCAATAGATACACTCATATTATATATGTAGTCATTGTTTACAATATTCAATTGGAATGTAATGACCGACAGGGAATGCATTAATGCTTATCTTCGCGTATTGGCCGATGAGGGGCAGCTAGTGACCGTGGATACCACCCATTGATCTTCTGTATGCCTGAATTCCCTGTAGGTGTAGTTTCAATTACTTTTAAACATACAATTGTGATGGGTCTACTGGCTGAATTTGAATTTTACAGAGGTTATGTTCCTTTTCATGGGATCTACAAAATTAATATTTTCGGCTAAAACAATATCAATAATAGCTTCAGATACATATTTTGTTTATTGAATGATGAAAAAAGTTAATACTTTCACCTTATAGTGTTTGATTTATAATACCATAAGATTATACATTATAATTCCATAACGGCTAAAGATGCATACACCGAGCACTCAAACCAACTAGTAAATAGTATTTTATATCTTACTTTCATCGAATAAATATTTTCTTAATGATAATGAATAATGATTGATGGTTGTAAATTAAATTATTTTAAGCATGGACAAATCATCTTATGATACTTGGCATACTGACCTCCATGACATAATAAATCACTACCCTTTCACTGTCAAGGAAGTGGGTGTTCCTAAATAAATCTCATTGTAAGTAATTATATTCGCTTTAATAGTTAATTATCTTAAACTAATAAATTAATTTATTTCAGATACGATTGTGCATTTTTGGTATTATGATACATTTAATCATTATATTATGGGACAAGTATCAAGTTCACATAAAGGCACATGAAGGCTTATAGATTTGTAGTTGGGAACAAAATAATGTGCCACTCAGCTTTTAAATTTTCGATTTGACAATCAACTGACTATGTTACATTAACATGTAAATACTCATGTTGTAGTGTACAAATAATTGATTATGATTAATAGTCTACATTGATTAACCTTGTTTAATAAGTTTTGTATAATGTATATCTATATTTTAATTTATAGTCGCGTGCCAAGTGGCACGTGAAGGTGATCGTTGGTCGGCAAGAAGGGGATGAATTGCCCTTGAAAATAAAAACTCGCTATCTTTTGTTTATCTTAAACAAAGATGTTAGTTAGTTTAAATAATAATAAATAACATCAAAATATAAAGCAATACTGAAAAGAAAGAGACAAACGGATTTTACTTGGTTTACAACCAAGGAGGTTGCTAATCCAAGGCAGAATGTAGCTCGATTCTCCTGAATAAACTCCTTCGGGCGGAGAAGTCTCTTACACAATAAATCTCATAAAAACAAAGAGAAATTATAGAGAATTCGTTTGCAGTGAATGAATGATTAGAACTAAGCTTTGGGACCTATTTATAGCCCCGGTCAATTCTATCTGAATGCTAACGTGGCACTATAGGGGTGCCTGAGTACTTGAGGGCTCCTGACATGTGGCTTGAGTGTTAGCTTCTGCGCAACATTCGCAAACGGCTAGCTACCAGATAGAAATTGACTCTTAGATGCATATATGCACTAGGGCGCCCAGGAATAGGGGTGCCCGAGTGAATAGGGGTGCCCTCATTCACGGGCACCCAAGTGCTCTCAGGTGCTCGAGTGACTTTTGGTCTGCTTGTTGATCATTCTTTAGTGGGTCTTTATAGGTGATTTTCAAGCCTTCCAGTGTTGGGCTCACCCGAACCCTCTTTTGGCCTTCTCCTCGAGCAAGCTTCCTCCCGGCTTCTTGTCCCTCAGGCGCCGCGCGCGTCCTTCTCGCTCCACTGGCATATTCTTCTACAGAACTCCGCGTCCCTAGGATACACATAGCCCGTCGGCTTCCTTCCCGTGTCGTCCTTCTCAATCGTTGTGTCTTCCACTCGACATCCTGCGCTCCTAAGCTCCTGCACACATAGACATAGGGATTAAAAACCAACAGGACCTAACTTGACTCGGTTGACCGCATCAAAACCAACCTGGGGTACTTATAATCTCCCCGTCCTTGCTGTGCATTAACCCAAGCTAAATTAGGGTAAATAGGCATGAAAATACAAGAATAAAAAATAAGTGCCAAAAAATATTTGAAATTAAGCCTACCTCTTAACTTAATCATATTTCTCCCCCTTAAATCACAGCAAAAACTTAAAACATACCAAAAGAAATACTAACACTTATAATAATTTATAAAAACTTAATCCAAAATCCAAAATTTTTGAAACTTTTTGAGAAGAATTTTAACACAATAAGTAGTTTTCAGAAAATATAAGTTTTCAAATTTTGACAAAAAATTAATTTTTAAAATATAAAGTCTATTTTGGAAAAATAATTTCAAAATTTTATTTTTATTCAAAAATTTATCAAATTTTTATATGAGTTAGAATTTTTATAGAATTGTTTCCAGAAAAATTATCATAGTGAAAAAAATTTCTA
Organism: Boesenbergia rotunda; assembly: GCA_024364735.1. Lineage (NCBI taxonomy): Eukaryota > Viridiplantae > Streptophyta > Magnoliopsida > Zingiberales > Zingiberaceae > Boesenbergia > Boesenbergia rotunda. The sequence continues at coordinate 44,448 of JAGFNQ010006665.1, forward strand.
ACTTTTTGAAAATCAATTTTGAATTCAATAATGATAATTTTGAAAAATAATTTTAAATTTGATTTCGACATCAAATAATTTTAAAAAATTTTCTCAAGGCTTAGAAGATAATCACCAGATCTCAAAAAATTGAATTCGATGAAATTAATTTTTAAAATATTTTTTAGAATTTAAAAACATATTATCGAATGAAAAAACCATTTATCTGTTAAAAATTTCAAAAAAATTCTATAGATAGAACAATGCAAATTCTATCATTGAAAAATCTTAAGCTAAATTTTCTACAAGTAATAAAAAAAATGTATTAACAAGATCAAGTATTAATTACCAAATAAAAAATAATTTCTACTTGACAAAATAAACAAAAAAAAATCTTAACAGTTTAAGACAGATTTAGGGACCCAATATAAATTTTTGCCAACAAGATTTATCAGAAACTTAGATGGAATATATGATTTGGGAATTTTTATAGTTTACCCATGTGATATTTAAAATACAAGTTAAGTTTTCCATAATATCTAACTTTTAAATTTTAAAAACAACTTAAACATAAATGGTTGTTTTTCAAATTTTCAATTTGAATTTTCAAATTTTTATTTTCAAATCTTAATTTATCTCACATTTTTAATGGGCATGAAGAATATAATTTCCTTTTTAATTCAACATTCTTATTTTTCAATTTACACATAGATTTTGACATTTGCTTAATACTAAAATATAATTGATCAGGAGGTAGAAGACATACCTTACTTACCATATCCTTTCTAAAACCATAGGCTCCCCCTTCGACGCTGCTATCTTCTGACGTGGCTTCCCCTTCATCAATGATTTCATCTTCCTGGTTTGAAGTTATTAGTGCAAGTCCAGCGTGATCCTCGAGATTTGAATCTTCCGATGAAGACTCATCCCATATTGCTTTTAGGTTGTGGACTTTTACCTTTGTTGCCCCTTTACCTTTGATCTTCAATTTGGAGCAGTTTTCCTTCATGTATCCCTCTTCGTTGCAGTTGTAGCAGCGGATTTTTCTTTGCTTCTTACCCTAAACTTTATTAAATATTTTAGCTTTAAAATATTTAGACAATTTCCATAGCATGTACTGTTGGTGTCGGAAGCACCAGATCGAACCTGGTTTTGATAATGGAAAAGGATTCAAAGTTAAGTTTATATTGTGATCTAACGGATTTACCAAGTGTGCAGGAAAGTCCTAGTTCACCTAGGCATGAAGTCTTGACCTGCAAGGTTGAGCAAGAAAACCTGGCCGAGCGTTGCGTAAGAAGTCCTGGTCGTGGACTGGGCACCGAAGTCCTGATCCGGAAGATCGGGCAGGAGTCTTAGCTGAGTGATGATTGCGGACAAAAGTAGAGGTGGGTCGAGGTATCGATGTATCGAGATCCCGCAGTCTGGGAGGCCGAGCAAAAGTCTAACCAGAGGAACCGGTTGGCAAAAGCTAACTTCTCCTGAGAGGAGTAGGTGAGGACGCGTTCCCCGGAAGAGGGAATAGTAAGCGTCAGTTTGACCTAGGGTTTCATTTTAAAATCTAAAGTCAGAATCAAGATAGCTCTAGTTGTTATCCATGCATTTATTATTAATGTTATATTGTTTTTGAACTAACCTTGGTTGCATGAGTGAAAGAAAGTAACTAGTGAATCCTAGGCGCCTAAAAGGGTTCAGGCACCCGAGAGACCAAGCACATAATAGGTAACAGGCGCCCGAGTTGAGGCATTTCCAGCGGGTGAGAGGCTAAGCTGGCAGGTTGACACGTCAGCATCTCAGGCACCTGTGAGCCATCAGGCTCCTCAGATGTCCCAGGCGCCTAAGACCGAAGGATAGAGTTTTGGCTGAGTCTGCGGATAAGGATGCACTCAATTCGTTACATGTGGTAGGTCCCCAAGAGCCTAGAGGCGCCCGAGAACAGCCTATATAAGGAGCTTCACCCCTTTGCTTCCAAAACACATCACACAACAATTCAGAACAGCTTTCTTGCAACTCAAACACTCTCCGTATTTCATCCGTGCTTGAGTTTTCTGTGCTGACAACGATCAAGATCGATGACACGCTGCCCGAGACCCTTCGCAAATCCTTTAGTGTCGTCGATATATTTTTAATTTTGCTGTTTAATTCTGTACTCAAGTTCTACATTTATAAATCTTATTCGAGTTATAGAATTTCTCAACGAAAATGGTCAAGGACCGTGGGCCTTGGAGTAAGAGCCATAAAAGACTCCAAACCAAGTAAAAAGAAACTGTGTTAGTATTGTTTCTGTTATTATTCCGCTACATATTCTCTTTTTCGAAAATTTTTTAGTAATAGCTAGTCACCCCCCCCCCCTCTATTGATTACAACAATCCCACATGTACGTCGTGCTTTCTTCATCTTCTGAAGATTCATCTTCATGTTGGATCTTTCTCGAGTTTAAGGCAATGTTGTCTGCTTTACTCTTTCCTGCACATCTAGATTCATGAAGTTCTACAGTTGAAAACATCTACTCTAAGGTACTTACCTCAAGATCCTTAGAGATGTAATGTTGGTGCAAAATGAACAGTCATCCTCTAGGGTTTCGATGTTTGACAATATACTAAAGTTAATGACAATATGTTAGACAATATATTAAGGGTGGTCAAAGTGATCAAGGGTTAAACCAAACAGGACCTTATGTTTGGTAGGGTTAACCCAGGTTTGATCAGTTTGACAAAGGGTTAGCCAAACAGGATCTGATGTTTGGCAGAGTGAACACAACCCAGGGTTGGTCAGTTTGACCAAGGGATTAAACCACACCATGAAGGATCGTTTCTGGCATGCAGAGGGGGGGCTGAATGCACTTTTTCGGATCATTTCGATCTCTACAGAATTGTTAGCGCAATGGAAATAATATGCAAAGGAAATTAAACAATGCTAACAAAAATATTTTACTTGGTATCCACCCAGATGGGTGACTAATCCAAGGATCCACGCCGCGAGCACCACTTTCACTATGAAAATCTCCTTTAGGTGGAGAAACCTTTACAACGGCGATCTTCCACTTTACAGAATAGAGTAGAATGAGTGAGAGGAAGTAAGAATACTTTTCAGTTTGGTAGCACTTCGTTACTGTACGGAATCGTACCGTGCAAGTGTAACGAGGAGCTCCTTTTATAGGTGAAAAGGACAGACTCGCAGTCTGTCCAGCCCTGCACCAGTCGACTGCCCCAATGGCAGTCGACTGGCCCAGCATTAATTGCTAGCCAACGGCTAGCCAACAGCTAGCCAACGGCTAGTTTCGGGGGTATACCAGTCGACTGCCCCAAGGCCAGTCGACTGGTCCGAGGCCGCAAACTCTCTGTGGATTTTAGCAGTCGACTGCCCCAAGGCCAGTCGACTGCCCTGCCTCACAGCTCAGCTCCAGCCACTCCAGACCTTCTCCTTCGCGTGTGCCTTCAGGTCTGCTCCCTTGGCTCGCCCTTTGAAGTCCTCTTCCTCTGGCTATCGTCCCTCGGATGCGCACGCAAGCCTTCCCTTGGCTTGCCTCCATGCCACCCTTCACGTGTGCCCTTGAAGTCCACTTTCCGGCTTGCCCTTGAAGCTCTCCTCCCTCGGCTCTCGTCCCTTGGATATGTCCACCAAAGTGTGATTCTCCAAGTCCTGCAAACTCAATCACACATATCAAATACAACACAACACTCTAACTTTGAACATATTCACCCACACACATTAAAACCATGATCTTCCAATCATTTAAAGGGCTGATTGCTTCAACAATCTCCCCCTTTTTGATGTGTGGCAATATGTTTAAGTTAGAGATAAACAACAACCACAATAACAACCATAAAACATAGCAATTGAAAAAATCATGAGACATAGTAAACCTAAGAGGTAACCTCCCCCTTAACCTATGTCTTCCCCATTTTCAATTCTAGTCATAATCTAAGTTAAGTTTCCACTTAACAACAGCAATATGTTAAAAATATAAGATATATCAAAACCTAAGAGGTGCCTCCCCCTTAATCCATGTCTTCTCCCAAATTTTAACCTTTCAAGGTCTAAGTTGGACAAAATACCTAAAAATATCCATTTTAAGTCAAAATTCTAACTTAAACCATCCATTCTCCCCCTTTGACACCATCAAAATGATTGCCTCAAGCAACCAAAACTCATGGCATCAAATGAAAGAATTTTCAATTTCTAAAATTTCTCACAGTGGCTGAAAAATAGGTGTGCCAGTCGACTGCCCATAGGGCAGTCGACTGATACACTATCAGTCTGATTTTTCAGGTTTTCTGTCGAATTTCAGAAACTCCCAGAAAATTTCAAAAATTGTAAAATTTTGCATACATGTTTGAAATGTTATACTCTATCAGGGAAAAATATTAAACCATATAAAATTTCAAACATGAATGACTTTTGATAAAAATCTAAAAGTTTTGAAAACCACTACATTTTGTATCAAACTTTGAAATCAATTTTGCAATCATATGACTTTTAAAAACATGGCAAAGTATGTGAAGCATAAAATGGTTTTCAAAGTTTCAAAATGTCCAACTATCAAAGAACCAGGCAGCAGACAAATTGAACCTGGGGTGACCGGCCCGGCCCCACGGAAATTTTCCACCGGTCACCAGGGTAAATCGGGAAGCGCTCGCGGTGGGCAGTCTAGAAGCCCAGCGTCCCAGGGTTCGCACCCCATTTTGGAGGAAAAAATCCTACAAAATGCGTCGTAGTTGGGGATCGAACCCCGGATACCTGGGTTAACTACTAGTTACCCTACCGTTGCATCATAGCCCCGAGGGCTCAAAATGTCCAACTATGATCTTTGGGCAAAGTGTCCATTAATTAAACACTTGCCTTCCCTATAGTTGGTCTAGTTTTCATATATTGATACTTCTAATGGTCCAACAATGTGCCACAAGCACAAGTGAGCCAAATGTATCACCCTAATGGATCAAGTATCCTTTTTCAAAGCTAATACCTCCAAGTTCACCCTATACTTCCACAAAACACATTCCAAGGCATCTTCTTAAGGATGTAAACTCCGATTCGGGAAGAGGTTTGGTAAAAATGTCGGCTAGGTTCGACTTTGATTCAATATAGTGTAGTTCTATGTCTCCCCTTGCCACATAGTCTCTAATGAAGTGATGTTTCACTTCAATGTGTTTTGTCCTAAAATGGTGAACCGGATTTTTAGTTAAGTTGATCGTACTTACATTATCACACAAGACTTTGACCTTGGTGTAATGTAACTCATAATCCTCTAAGGTGTGCATGATCCAAAGGAGTTGGGAAACACACCCACCCATTGCCACATACTCTGCTTCCGTTGTTGATAGGGCAACGCATGGTTGTTTCCTACTACTCCAACTAACTAAGGAAGACCCAAGGAATTGACACCCTCCACTTGTACTCTTCCTATCTAGCTTACACCCTGCATAGTCCGAGTCGGTGTATCCAATTAGATCAACACTAGGGGTTCTAGGATACCAAAGGCCGACATTGAGGGTGCCTTTCACATACCTTAAGATCCTCTTAACTACAACCAAATGGGACTCTTTGGCACAAGATTGGTACCTTGTACACATACCTACCGCAAAAAGTATGTCGGGTCTACTAGCGGTTAAGTATAGGAAGCTACCAATCATGCTCCTATATTGTTTGGAATCTACCATTTTCTTTACAATGTCACTATCCATTTTTACATTGGTTCCTATGGGTGTAGATGCTACCTTAGCATTTTCTAAATCAAATTTCTTTAACATTTCCTTAGCATATTTGGTTTGAAAGACATGTGTACTTTTATTAGTTTGCTTAACTTGAAGGCCTAAGAAAAAGGTTAACTCTCCTACAAGACTCATCTCAAATTCATCTTCTATACACTTGATGAATTCTTGTAGGAAGTCATTATTTGTTGACCCAAAAATGATATCGTCTACATAGACTTGGACAACAAATATGTCCTTATCCTTAGATTTTAGGAACAATGTAGGGTCAATTGTTCCTCTCCTAAACCCCTTAGACACTAAAAATGAAGAAAACCTTTCATACCAAGCCCAGGGAGCTTATTCCAATCCATATAAGGCTTTTCTTAATTTGAACACGTGTCTTGGATAGTTAGGGTCCTCAAACCTGGGGGGTTGCTCTACATAAACCTCTTCCTTAATGATCCCATTTAGGAAGGCCGACTTCACATCCATTTGGTGAAGTGTGAAACCCATGTGAGCGACATAGGCTAGTAGAATTCTAATTGATTCTAATCTAGATACGAGGGCATAAGTCTCATCATAATCTAGTCCCTCAACTTGGTTAAACCCCCTAGCTACCAATCTTGCCTTGTTCCTAGTGATTTTACCTTGGTCATCTAGTTTGTTCCTAAAGACCCATCTAGTGGTTACAATAGTGCAATCATTGGGCCTAGGAACTAATTCCCAAACTTCACTCCTCTCAAATTGATTTAGCTCTTCTTGCATGGCTAAAACCCAATCAACATCTCCCAATGCTTCATCAATGGACTTAGGTTCTAATTGGGAAATTAGAGCTATTTGACTAGTTTGGTCCCTAAAGTATGATCTAGTCCTTACTCCTTGAGTGACATCACCCACAATTTGGTCAATAGGGTGATCATGGTGATGTCTCAAGGGTCTAGAGGTTGTAGGTTCATTTACTCCTTCTTCCTCATCCTCTAGTGTATTTCTTACTCCCCCTTGATCATTGCCCTCCAAATGTAGGTCTTGGATTCTTTGGGCAAGGGGTTGGACTTCCTGTATGTCTTTATCAATTGAGGCCTTCCTAGGTTAGGTACTAGTTGTTTCATCAAATTTAACATTTGAGGACTCCTCAATCACCTTTGTCCTCTTGTTGTACACTCTATAACCTCTACTAGTTAAAGAGTACCCTACTAAAATCCCTTCATCGGCTTTTAACTCAAATTTCCTTAGGCCATCTTTGGTATTTAAGATGTAGACTTTGCATCCAAAGACTCTAAAATAATGTACTTGTGGTACCCTTCCATTCCATAGTTCAAAGGGTGTTTTTCCTAAAAACCTATGTACCAACACCCGGTTTTGGATATAGCAAGCGGTGTTAACCGCTTCGGCCCAAAAATAGCTAGGAAGAGAGTATACATTAAGCATAGTCCTAGCAGCTTCTTGTAGGGCTTGATTTTTCCTCTCAACTACCCCATTTTATTGAGGAGTCCTTGGGCATGAAAACTCATGCTTGTACCCATTTTCAACACAAAATTGTGTGAAACTAGCATTTTGGAACTCCCCACCATGGTCACTCCTAATTCGGTTTATTTTGATGTTCTTTTTGTTTTCTACCCTTTTACTAAAACCTATAAAGATTTCTAGGGTATCATCCTTATGTTTTAAGAAGTAGACCCAAGTAAACCTAGAAAAATCATCTACTATCACTAGGCAATACTTACTCTCTACAAGTGATGGAGTACTATGACAATCAAACAAATCTATATGCAAAAGTTCTAAAGGTAACGAAGTGGTGATTAGAGTTTTACCTTTGTGTGATGCTTTTGATTGCTTACCCTCTTGGCATGCGTCACACAACTTGTTCTTTTCGTACTTGATCATTGGGAGCCCCCTTCACCAACTCTTCCTTGGCCACTCTTGCAATGCTCCTCATGTTGACATGTCCAAGTCTCCGGTGCCACAACCACCCTTCTTCTTCTTTGGACATGAGACACTTAACAACATTGTTAGTAGCATAAGATAGATCAAGATAATATAAGTTTGCCTCTCTAAACCCTTCCAGTATGATATCACTTGATTCATTATGTCTAATGATGCATTTTCTAGCATGAAATTCTACTCTAAAATCGGCATCACATAGTTGACTCACACTTAATAAATTAAACTTCATATCTTTGATTAAAAGTACCTTATGTATGGAAATGGTGGGAGATACCTCAATTGTGCCCCTACCAATGATCCTCAACTTTCCACTATTCCCAAAGGAGACCGTCCCTTCTCTTAGGTAGCTAATAGTGGTGAACTTGCTCACATCCCCGGTCATGTGTCTTGAGCATCCACTATCTGCTATCCACATAGTTAGGGCCTCCTTCACCTTTACCTAAACAACATGGAAAATATACTCTTTTGATACTCATATTTTTGATCCATAAGCATCATTGAGAAATCTCTTAGGAACCCATGCCTTCTTTGTGGTTCCCTTAGCCCCTAATCTCCTAGATGCACCAATCCTACGGGTGAGTGAAACAAAGGCTGCCTCCTTGGTCTTAGGCCTATAACCCAACCCGGCCTTGTTATATACATCCCTTTGACTGTTTATGATCATATCTAGGTTACTAGATCCTACTTGGAATTTCCTAAGGGCCTTCGTGAGGTCATCTACCTGTTTTCTTAATTCCCTATTTTCATTTTCAAGGTGTGAAACATGTGAAGAAGTAGAGCAAGCATGCAAATCTTTAAGTTTAATAGTTTCTACTCTAAGCATGGCAATTTGTTCTTTGAGATCCTTAACTTTACCTCTAGCCTTAGCTAAGTCCATGTTCGTGCTAGAAATTATTTTCACTAAAGTAGAGGAGGGTAAGTGATATACCTCACTTACCGACGCTTTTGACTCTGATGATGAAGTGGAGGAGCTCTCATCTTCACTGCTTGAGCTTCGTTCATCATCCGATGAGTCTGAGTGATCTTGTGACATAAGAGCGAAGTGGGAGACTTGCTCTTCTTCTTCCTCAGAGGATGAGGGATCATCCCACGTTGCCTTGAGGTTCGTGGCGCCATTCTCCTTTCCTTTTGACTTCTTCTTGTCACTCTTCTTCTTCTCTTCCTTCTTGTCATCCCTTTTCTTCAATTGGGGACACTCATTCTTCATATGTCCTTCTTGGTAGCAGTTGTAGCATATGATGTCCTTGGCCTTACCCTTACCTTTGGCCCCTTTCCTAGCATATGACTTGTTAGAAAAACTTTTATATGCTTTATGAAATTTCCTTACCATGAAGGCCTCTTGGTCACTATCCATAGAGGCACTTGATTCTTCGGAATCCGATAAGGATGAGTAAATCACCTTCTTCTTCTCCTTCCTCCTCTTCTTCTCCTTTTCTGCAACAAAAGCAATACCTTTCTCTTTGGCCGAAATGTTAGCTTGCTCATGCAATTCAAATTCACAAAATAGATCGTCTAATTTGACTAAAGATAAGTCCCTCGATACCTTGTAAGCATCAACCATAGATGCCCACAGGGTGGTCCTCGGGAAGGCTTGTAAAATATACCTGACCATGTCCCGGTTTTCGATTTTCTCTCCAATCACATGAAGCTCGTTTATCACTTCCTTTACCCTTCCATGCAACTGGCTGATGGTCTCGTTGCTCTTCATGGAAAGGGATTGCAGTTGGGCCACCAACAAGTCCTTCTTGGCTCTTTTGGACTCGTTTGACCCCTCGTTCAGTTCAACTAACTTGTCCCATAGTTCCATGGCGCTCTTGAATGGCCCCACCTTGTTCAATTGCTCCTTCGAGAGCCCGCAATGCAATGTGGTGGTGGCCTTGGCATTTGATTGCGCCCTCTTCATCACCTCCTTAGACCATGATCTCATAGGTGTTGGGTCTCCTCTTTCATCGACGGGCGCCTCGAAGTCATCTGCAACACTTATCCAAGTTTCAATATCATTCATGAGGTAATATTGCATCCTACCTTTCCAGTACGCGAAGTCGTTCCCGTCGAAGAATGGTGATCGTGCGGTGGAGTATCCCTCTTGAAACGTCATCACAATTGTTCCGGTTGACTGTTAGATCTTCCGAAACGCACCGGCTTTGATACCAACTGAAGGATCATTTCTGGCATGCAGAGGGGGGTGAATGCACTTTTTCGAATCATTTCGATCTCTACAGAATTGTTAGCGCAGCGGAAATAATATGCAAAGGAAATTAAACAATGCTAACAAAAATATTTTACTTGGTATCCACCCAGATGGGTGACTAATCCAAGGATCCACGCCGCGAGCACCACTTTCACTATGAAAATCTCCTTTAGGTGGAGAAACCTTTACAACGGTGATCTTCCTCTTTACAGAATAGAGTAGAATGAGTGAGAGGAAGCAAGAATACTTTTCAGTTTGGCAGCACTTCGTTACTATACGGAATCATACCGTGCACGTGTAACGAGGAGCTCCTTTTATAGGTGAAAAGGACAGACTCGCAGTCTGTCCAGCCCCGCACCAGTCGACTGCCCCAATGGCAGTCGACTGGCCCAGCATTAATTGCTGGCCAACGGCTAGCCAACAGCTAGTTTCGGGGGTATACCAGTCGACTGCCCCAAGGCCAGTCAACTGGTCCGAGGCCGCAAACTCTCTGTGGGTTTTGGCAGTCGACTGCCCCAAGGCCAGTCGACTACCCTGCCTCACAGCTCAGCTCCAGCCACTCCGGACCTTCTCCTTCGCGTGTGCCTTTAGGTCTGCTCCATTGGCTCACCCTTTGAAGTCCTCTTCCTCTGGCTATCGTCCCTCGGATGCGCACGCAAGCCTTCCCTTGGCTTGCCTCCATGCCACCCTTCACGTGTGCCCTCGAAGTCCACTTCCCGGCTTGCCCTTGAAGCTCTCCTCCCTCGGCTCTCGTCCCTCGGATATGTCCACCAAAGTGTGATTCTCCAAGTCCTGCAAACTCAATCACACACATCAAATACAACACAACACTCTAACTTTGAACATATTCACCCACACACATCAAAACCATGATCTTCCAATCATTTAAAGGGCCGATTGCCTCAACACACCAGACTTGAGGTGTGAGATTATATTTACATGAAGATTGGAGGAAGTCTAGTCAGGATCATGATGACTAGCAAAGGAGTGATTTTGGTTAAAGAAATCCTGGTGAGTGAAGCCAGGTCCTAGCAAGGGAAGCTAGGTGAAAGAAATCCTGGTGAGTGAAGTCGGGTCCTAGCAAGGGAAGCTAGGTGGAAGAAATCCTAGTGAGTGAAGCTAGGTGTGTAGGACCGGTGCCGTCGATAGAGGGGGGTGAATATCGACCAAAAATTTCTCGAGAAAACTTCGTAGAAAAACTTGTAGGTTCATTCTTAAACAGAGCGTTAGTGCAGCGGAAAATAAACAGAACGAAGACAAACAAAACACAACATAGATTGCACGCGGGATTTTTAATTGTTTCCCGACCTCCCAGGGTCAGTACATCCAAGGCCTATGCACGGGAATGCCCGTCCACTAATGGTCTCCTTTCCGGACTTTCCGGAGGCAGAGAAACCCATCATACAGTGCAAGATTACAATAAAAAAGGATAAATAAATTGAATTGCAAAATGTAAATCAAACCAAACAGAAGTGATCGAATGCCCGGCCGATCTGGACCTCTGAAGTGCCGCGCACTTCCTTCTAGAGCCTCCTTGGTCGTAGGGCTTCGTCTCTAGCATTTTTCTTTAGCTCAGAATACTCAGAATCATTCCAGAAAGTTGTGTTTGAAGCTGAGGGGTCGACGTCCCTTTTATAGGCTTCATACGGGCACCTGTGTTGATGGAGGCGCCCTATAGGCTCGGTCAAACCTTATCCCCGCACCGAACTCGTCGCAGCTGATAAAACCTTTGACCTGGGTGCCTACATGAACTCGGGCGCCTGTATCATCCCGGGCGCCTGAATGGAAGCCTTATTCTGCCTTCTTCGACTAAACCCACTTTTCTTCTTTGAGTTAGGCGCCCCCATTGATGGGGGTGCCCCCATCAATAGGGGCGCCTAGCTTGGCTGGTTTCCAGCCCTTTTCCTGCTTTGTCTCCACTTATAGGTACCTGCAAGATACATGAATACAAGGCAAATATACACATATTCTTAACCTTAAAGACTTGGTTCTGACTTCGGATTTCCACGAAACCCTAGGTCGAACCGACGCAAGTTCCCAGCCTCGGGAACGCGCCTTTCACCTACTCCTTTCAGGAGACGGTTGTCACCCCGTCCTTCGGGTGGACTTTTGCTTAGCCTCCGATACTCTCGGATCTCGAGACGTCCGAACCCTGACCCGTCTCTACTTCTGTCCTTAGTCATCGCTCAGCTAAGTTGCTCAGTCCCTCGGACCAAGACTTCGTGCCCAAACCCTAGGTCCAGGACTTCGGTGCCCAACCCTCGGCCAGGTCTTCGTGCCCAATTCCTCGAACCAGGTCTTTGGTGCCCAACCCTCGGCCAGGACTTCTTTCCCAGTCCTCGACCAGGACTTCGTGCCCAACTTCCGGTCAGGTCTTCGGTGCCCAGCCCTTTGCCATGACTTAGTGCCCAATCCATGATCAGGACTTAGTGCCGAATTCTTCGAACCAGGACTTATTGCCTAGCTTTACTAGGACTTTCTTTCACTTTGGTTACTCCTCTCTTGACTCCCCTTCCCTTATTTAACGTATCACTGACTTAAGTATATTGTCAAACATTAAAATACTTAGAGGAGGACATCACTGATGCAACTTGCACCAACAATCTCCCCCTTTTTGATGTTTGACAATATCTTAAGTTAGATTGGTTGAAAGGGCTAAATTTTAACTCTTGGGATCAAATAAAAAAAATGATCTAAGTTTTGAAAATCCATTTTTGATCCTCTGGGGAAAAATAGGAAAAAAAAATTTCTAACTTTCACTCTCCCCCCTTTTTGAAAAACATTTTGATTTTTTGATCCTTTGGTAAGAGAGAAAAAAATTTATTTCTAACTTAAGGCACATCTCTCCCCCTTTGTCATACATCAAAAAAACAAAAATACTTGCTCCAACAATAAAGGATGTTCTTTTGAAAGTACTTAGTATAATTTTTGAAAGCATAGTAAAACCAGGTACTTAAATTTCCAAAAAAATCTAGTTTTTGAAAAATATTGTGCAATTCTGAAAAATATTTTGTATTTGGAAAAAAAATTTAAAGAAGATTTTTCAAGAGATTGCAAGCAAATACTTAACAGAAATGTTGTGAAAATACTCTTGAAAGACCCCCTTTTTTTGCTTAACATATTTTCACAGAAAATGTTCTTTTGAAATATGCTAGTATTTGAAGAAATATCAATACCTTTGAAAAATATTTTGATCATTTTCAAAAATGCAAGTACTTTTGAGATGTATTGAGTTTTTAAAAACTATGCAAGTACTTTTGAACAAAATTATGTAATTTTTGAAAAATATTTGCAATTTTGGAAAATATAAGTATTTTTTAGAAATGTAAGTTCTGTAAAAAGTATGACTTGACTTATATTTTGAAAGTACTTAGAAAAATATTATTTTAAAAACATAATATTTTACTTGACTTGGTATCTTTTCCAGTCTGACACAATCCTAGGAAACATTGTTAGCTACAAGGACATTTTCCTAAGTGCCCTGGAAGATTTTCCAAAATCAAGAAAAATATTATTTGATTCAAACAAAATAAATTTTTGGAAATATAATATTTTTAAGGAAAAATTATTTTAATGATAGTATTTGAAAGGATACTTATGTTTTCAGAAGGATTTGAAAACACCGTGCATGAAAACATATCATCTTGAAATATTCAATATTTCTTTTAATTTGACCTCCCCCTAAACTTGACCCAGTCCTAGTAAGCTTGTTGACCACAAGTTATCTTCCTCTAAGTCCTTAGGGTTTGATTCAGATCAAAGGAATTATCTAACAAATAATTACCAAAAAAAACTTTTCAGAATTTCTTCTTTTGACTCAGACTCCCCCTAAATTTGACACATACTAGGAGTCCTTGTAGATCATGAAGTGGTCCTTCCTCTATGTCTTTAGGGTTTATCAAAGTCAAAGAAACAGATAATTTTTGAAAACATAATTTTTTTTTAAAGCATAAGTCTTTCTCGGAAACACAAGTGACAGTAATTTAAAGCAGAGTTTTCGAAAAGTATTTTCAAAGGATAGTAATGTTTAAAGTACAAAAAAAAACATTTCAAAAGAATCAAAACACTCCCCCTGTACCCGACACCATTTGACTTTATCTAAATGCCTTAAGGAACTTTAGTGTTGTCCTATGAGGCTTGTGTCTAATTGTGTGAGTCAAACAGTATTTCAAAAGAATATAATTTTGAAAATTTATCATATATAATCAACTAGACAAGCATGAATTCCATAAAAACATTATTATGTTGAAGCACTATTTTGAAAATATATTTTTTAAAAAAAATATTCTAAGAATTTTGGAAAACAATTTTGAATAAAAAATATTTTTCAATTAATTAGTCCTTAACATCTCACCCATTCTAGATGTCTCAATACAGCAAGCATGGTTGCCTTATGGGTGCCTTGTGAGATGCTTGAATCATTTTCTTTAATTTATTATTAAATCTAAGATTTAATTGACACTTGTGTTAGATTCAAATCTAACAATAGTAAAGTGAATTTGATTTTTCAGTAATTGGCTTCCAGGTCTTGGCGAGGCACAAGACCTTCTTTGGTCGTAGCCTTATTGGATCATCAACCCTTTCCTTGACAAAGCCTTTTACAGAAAATTCATCTTTAAGTTACTTCTTGAAGGATTTTGGTCTAACTAGCTTAGGTTTTGGATTGGTAGCTTCGACTAGTTCCACCAGACGACTTTCCTAGCGTACTATCATCTCACCTCCACCTAATACTAGGTTAATCAAGTTTCAATTATTCTTTTTCCTATAACCGTTCTAAATCATGCATAAAATTTAAATATGAATGACATGTCATATATTTAAAAGAAATAACAAATGCATGGCATGACAGTTATGCATGAGTCAAACAAGTCAAAATATTTAATTAAGTTTCTAAAGATATATCAAATTCCCAATTTGATACATGTCGTGTGAACCCGCAAATATGTCAACCCACTTTGGCATATTTAAGTTTATTAAATTAATTGTTACGGTATGGGTAAGAGTTTATTTTAGTTCGAGTTTAAGTTATTTAAGAATTAATTGGACTTATGTTGATTAAGGATAAATTTTATTAATAATTAATTGAAGTTGAATTAATTAAGATTGAAGTTAAATTAATTAAGAATTAATTGATGTTGAAATTGAATTAATTAAATTAATTAATAACTAAAATAAATTTGAATTAATTGAGATTTAATTGAATTAATTAGGAATTAATTTGAATTTGAATTAATTAATGATCAATTGAATTAATTAATAATTAATTTTAATTTTAATTAATTATTATTTAATTGAATTAATTAAGAATTAATTTTAATTTTAATTAAATGAGATTTAATTCAATTAATTAGGAATTAGTTTGAATGTGAATTAATTAATGATTAATTGAATTAATTAAGAATTAATTTGAATTTGAATTAATTAAGATTTAATTGAATAAATTTTAATTCGTTTGAATTTTAATTAATTAAGATTTAATTGAATTAATTAAGAATTAATTTTAATTTTAATTAATTAAGATTTAATTGAATTAATTAAGAATTAATTTTAATTTTAATTAATTAAGATTTAATTGAATTAATTAAGAATTGAATTTTAATTAATTAAGATTTAATTGAATTAATTAAGAATTAATTTTAATTTTAATTAATAAGATTTAATTGAATTAATTAAGAATTAATTTTAATTTTAAATAATTAAGATTTAATTAAATTAATTAAGAATTAATTTGAATTAATTGAGATTTAATTGAATTAATTAAGAATTAATTTGAATTTGAATTAATTAAGATTTAATTGAATTAATTAAGAATTAATTTGAATTTGAATTAACTAAGATTTAATTGAATTAATTAAGAATTAATTTGAATTTGAATTAACTAAGATTTAATTGAATTAATTAAGAATTAATTTGAATTTGAATTAACTAAGATATAATTGAATTAATTAAGAATTAATTTGAATTTGAATTAATTAAGATTTAATTGAATTAATTAAGAATTAATTTAAATTTGAATTAATTAAGAATTAATTTGAATTTGAATTAATTAAGATTTAATTGAATTAATTAAGAATTATTTTAATTTTAATTAATTAAGATTTAATTGAATTAATTAAGAATTAATTTTAATTTTAATTAATTAAGATTTGAATAATTAAGGTTGAAATGATTAATTAATAGTTGTGGGTTTAAGTTCATAATTTTCATTATTTCGAAAATTTCTGACTCATCCACTATTTCTTCTCTATTTATTTTTACATGTTTTTCTATCAATTCTGTTTGTTTGAATCTTTGTAGATTTTATTAACTATAGCCTTAATTTCAATTTCCTGCTCATCCTCAAGATTACATCCTTCAATATCCTCAAAGAAGGTGGAGTAATTTGGGCCACTAGTTAAAGTTTGGTAATAATCTTCTATATTATCTATAATTAAATTATTATCTAAAAGAATTTCATCTTCAATATCCTCACAATTATCCTCAGACATATCTTCAATATTTTTAAGAATTTCAAAATTAATTTCTGGATTATCCTTAAGATTTTCAAAATTAATTTCTGGAATATCCTTAAGATTTTTAGAATTAATTTCTGGATTATCCTTATGATTTTCAGAATTAATTTCTGGATTATCTTTAAGATTATCAGATTTGAATGTAGAATTATCCTTAAGATTTTCAGAATTAACTTCCAGAATATCTTAAGATTTTCAGAATTAATTTCTGGATTATCTTTAAGATTATCATATTTAAATTTAGAATTATCCTTAAGATTATCAGAATTAATATTATCAGGATTATTTTTAATATTGTCAGAATTAATTTCAGAAATCATTAAATTGACATTAAGAATTAAACAATTGATTTCTCATATTTTAGCTTTATTTACATTTTCTAACTGGTCATGCAAGATATTAACTTGACTATGCAATAATTATAATTTATCAGAAAAATTAACCAAATTATCATAAGACAGTGCAGGAATTTAAAAAATTTTGGAATGTATATTTTTCGTACCTTCGCCGGACACATATTCTTGTAGTGTCCGTATTTTTCACATTTGAAACACCGTATTTGATTTTTATCCCTCCGGATTCCGGGCGCTGGTGCCTCCTTTGCCTCCGGTGGTGTAGACCGAGTCTTACGAGTAGGACACTGATTTTTATAGTGCCCTCTCTCCCTGCACATGAAGCATATAATATGGAATTTAAAAACAGAGACATTTAAAAAATTGTACCTGATTCACCCCTGGGCTCCCCCTCAACTCCTGGCGTCGTTGCTCCATCGGCGGTTAGTCCGATGAAAAGCGGTATGTCTTTGATACCACTTGTAGGACCGGTGCCGTCGATAGAGGGGGGGGTGAATATCGACAAAAAACTTCTCGCAGAAACTTCGTAGAAAAACTTGTCGGTTCGTTCTTAAACAGAGCGTTAGTGCAGCGGAAAATAAACAGAATGAAGAAAAACAAAACACAACACAGATTGCACGCGGGATTTTTACTTGGTTCCCGACCCCCCAGGGTCAGTACATCCAAGGCCTATGCACGGGAACGCCCGTCCACTAATGGTCTCCTTTCTGGACTTTCCGGAGGCGGAGAAACCCATCTTACAGTGCAAGATTACAATAAAAAAGGATAAATAAATTGAACTGTAAAATGTAAATCAAACCAAACAGAAGTGATCGAATGCCCAGCCGATCTGGACCTCCGAAGTGCCGCGCACTTCCTCCTAGAGCCTCCTTGGTCGCAGGGCTTCGTCTCTAGCATTTTTCTTTAGCTCAGAATGCTCAGAATCGTTCCAGAAAGTTGTGTTTGAAGCTGAGGGGTCGAAGCCCCTTTTATAGGCTTCATACAGGCGCCTGTGTTAATGGGGGCGCCCTATAGGGCTCAGTCAAACCTTATCCCCGTGCCGAACTCGTCGTAACTGATAAAACCTTTGACCTGGGCACCTACATGAACTCGGGCGCCTGTATCATCCCAGGCGCCTGAATGGAAGCCTTATTCTGCCTTCTTCGACTAAACCCACTTTTCTTCTTTGAGTTAGGCGCCCCCATTGATGGCGGCGCCCCCATCAATAGGGGCGCCTGGCTTGGCTGGTTTCTAGCCCTTTGCCTGCTTTGTCTCCACTTTTAGGTACCTGCAAGATACATGAATACAAGGTAAATATACACATATTCTTAACCTTAAAGACTTGGTTCTGACTTCGATTTCCACGAAACCCTAGGTCGAACCGATGCAAGTTCCCACCCCCGGGAACGTGCCTTTCACCTACTCCTTTCAAGAGATGGTTGCCACCCCGTCCTTCGGGTGGACTTTTGCTTAGCCTCCGATACTCTTGGATCTTGAGACATTCGAACTCTGACCCGTCTCTACTTCGGTCCTTAGTCATCGCTCAGCTAAGTTGCTCAGTCCCTCGGACCAAGACTTCGTGCCTAAACCCTAGGTCCAGGACTTCGGTGCCCAACCCTCGGCTAGGTCTTCGTGCCCAATTCCTCGAACCAGGTCTTCGGTGCCCAACCCTCGACCAGGACTTCTTGCCCAGTCCTCGACCAGGACTTCGTGCCCAACTTCCGGTCAGGTCTTCAGTGCCTAGCCCTTTGCCAGGACTTAGTGCCCAATCCATGATCAGGACTTAGTGCTCAATTCTTCGAACCAGGACTTATTGCCTAGGTTTACTAGGACTTTCTTTCACTTTGGTTACTCCTCTCTTGACTCCCCTTCCCTTATTTAATGTATCACTGACTTAAGTATATTGTCAAACATTAAAACACTTAGAGGAGGACATCACTGATGCAACTTGCACCAACAAGGAGAACCAAATCCTGGTGAGTGAAGCTAGGTGGACTAAGTCCTAGTGAGTGAAGTTGGGCACGAAGTCTTGGTCCGGGGGATTGAGCACTAAGTCCTAGTCGGGGACCGGGCAATGGAGTCTTTGCCAAGTGAGGATGGCGGACATAAGTAGAGACGCGTCGAGGTCGGACATCTCGAGATCCGAGTTCTCGGAGGCTGAGCAAAAGTCCAGCCGGAGGTCCCGATTAGCAAAAGCTTTAGTTGAGCGGGAATCGCGAACAAAAGTAGAGACGGGTCGAGGTCGGACGTCTCGAGATTCGAGTTCTCGGAGGTTGAGCGAAAGTCCAACTGGAGGTCCCGGTTGGCAAAAGTAACTTCTCCAAGTGTGGAGTAGGTGAGGACGCGTTCCCCGGGAAAGGGATCATTAGGCGTCAATTCGACCTAAGGTTTCGAGTGAAATCCAAAGTCAGAACCAATCATTAAGGCATAAGATTATGTGTGTTTTTGTCTTGTGTTTGTTGTCTTGCAAGTACCTGGAGTTGGAGGCAAGATAGGAAAGCAAACACTGGAGAAAGTTTTGGTGCAAGATGCATCAGTGATGTCCACCTCTAAGTGTTTCAATGTTTGACAATATGCTTAAGTCAGTGATACATTGAAAATGGAAATACCAACGCCCGAAGTCCGGAGGGATAGAAGTCAAATACGGTGCTTCAAATGCGAAAAGTACGGACACTACAAGAATAAGTGTCCGGCCAAGGTACAGAAAATTTACATTCCTAGAAATTTTCAATTTCCAGCACAATCGTATGATAAGATAGATAATTTTTCTGAAAAATTAAATTTACTGCATAGTCAAATTAATATATTACATACCCAGTTAGAAAATGTAGATATTGCTAAAATATTAGAAATTAACTGTTTAATCTTTAATGTTAATTCAACAATTTCTAAAATTAATTCTAAAATTAATTCTGAAATTAAATCTGATAATTTTACTGTTAACTCTGAAATTAATTCTATTAATTTTACTGATAACTCTGAAATTAAATCTAATAATTTTACTATTAAATCTGAAATTAATTCTATTAATCTTACTGATAACTCTGAAATTAAATCAGATAATTTTATTGATAAGTCTGAAATTAAGACTGATAATCTTAATGATAATTCTAAAAGTAATTCTGAAAATCTTGAGACTAATCCAGAAAATATTGGAGATATTTTGACGATAAGGATGATCTTTTTGAGGATAATGAGGATAATTCTAAGGATAATGGAGATGAAACTCTTTTAGATAATAGTTTAATTATTACCTTGAATTTTCTGAGATCAAGGCTATAGTTAATAAAATTTATAAAAAGTCAAACAAATCAAAGTTGTTAGAAAAACTCGAAAAATTAAATAAAGGAGAAATAGTCAAGGAATCAGATATTTTTGAAATAATGAAAATAATGAAATTAAATCCACAACTTTTAACCAACCCAGAAATTTTGAAACTTAAATCAAGTTAAATCTTAAAAGTTTTAATTTTAACTTTTAATCTTAATTTTTTACTTTAATTTGTACCTTAATTATCTCAACCGTAATTAAATCCTAATTTAACTTTAATTAATTCTTAATTAATTTAACTTTAATTAATGCCTAATTAATTTAACTTTAATTAATCCCTAATTAAATTAACTTTAATTAATCCCTAATTAATTTAACTTTAAATCTTAATTAATTTAACTTTAATTAATTCTTAATTAATTTAATTTTAATTCTTAATTAATGTAACCTTAATTAATCTTTAATTAATTTAAATTTAATTAATTCTTAATTAATTTTAATTAATTTAACTTCAATTAATTGTTTTTAATTTAACTCTAACACGTAAATTACTTAAACTCAATTTAAATAAAATCCTACCCAAACTGCAACAATAAATTTAATAAAATTAAATATGTCAAAGTGGGTTGACATATTCACGGGCTCACACGACATGTATCCAATTGGGAATTTAATACATTATTAGAAACTTAAGTAAAATAATTTGAATTGTTTGATTCATGCATAACTGTCATGTCATGCATCTGCTGTATTTTATATGTCATGTCATTCATGTTTAATTTTATGCATGATTTAGAATGGTTATAGGAAAAAGACTATTTGAAACTTGAACAACCTAGTATTAGGTGGAGGTGAGATGACAGTACGTTAGGGAAGCCCTTTTAATAAGGTCAAGTAAGGTAAGGCGTACCCTACTTGGTCTGTTTAGTCTGGTGGAACTAGCCGAAGCTACCGATCCAAAACCTAAACTAGTTAGACCAAAATTTTTGAAGAAGTAATTTGAAAATGATTTTTTGATAAAAGGATTTGTCAAGGAAAGGGTTGTTGCTCCAATAAGGCTACGGCCAAAAAAGGCCTCTATGCCTCGCCAAGACCTGGAAGTCGATTACCGAAAATCAAATTCACGTTACTATTTGATAAATTTGAATCTAACACAAGTTTCAATTAAATCTTAGATTTAACAATAAATTAAGAGAAATGATTCAAGCATCTCACAATGCACCCATAAGACAACCATGCTTGCTGTATTGAGACATCTAGAATGGGTGAGATATTAAGGACTAATAAATTGAAAAATGATTCTCAAAAATATTTTTCAAATTTCTTAGAATATTTTTCTACAAATTTATTTTCAAAATAGTGTTTTAACATAATAATATTTTTATGGATTTCATGCTTGTCTGAGTGCTTATCTATATTATACATTTTCAAAATTATATCTTTTTGAAAATTGTTTGACCTACACAATTAAACACAAGTCTCTTAGGTCAACACTAAAGTCTCTTAAGGCACTTAGATAGAGTCAAACGGTGTTGGATACAGGGGGAGTGTTTTATTCTTTTAAAAAAAATTCGAAAATTGTGCCTTAAACATCACTATCTTTTAAAATGTTTTTCAAAAACTGTGCCTTAAATATCACTATCACTTCAAAATGTTTTTCGAAAACTGTGCTTTAATTACTATCAGTTATGTTTTCGAAAAGGCTTATGTTTTAAAAATTATCTCCTTGAGAATTACTACACTCAAAATGTCATTCACTCTTCTGATTTTGATAAACCCTAAAGACACAGAGGAGGTGTACTTCATGATCCACAAGGACTCCTAGGATGTGTCAAATTTAGGGGGAGTCTAAATCAAAAAGAAGTTATTTCGAACAAATAGTTTTTTTAATTATTAGATAGTTCTTATAATTTGAATCAAACCTTAAGACTCAGAGGAAGAGTACTTGTAGTCAACAAGCTTCCTAGGACTAGGTCAAGTTTAGGGGGAGGTCTAATTAAAAGAATCATTTAATAACAAAATAATATGTTTTCATGCACTGTATTTTTTAAATCCTTTTGAAAACATAAGAAATTTTTTAAATACTGTCATCTTTTATTTTTATGAAAATATGATACTATCACTTTCAAAAAAAAAATTGTTTATAAAATTCCATTGGAAAATAATATTTACTTGAGTTTGAAGAATTTCCAGGACACATAGGGAAATGTCCTTGTAGTTGACAAGGTTTTCTAGGATTGTGTCAGACTGGAAAGGAAACCAAGTCAAGTAAAATATTATGTTTTCAAACATCCTTCAAAAATGCATGATATTTTTCAAAAAGAACTTATATTTTTCAAAATTGCATAATATTTTTCAAAGCTACTTATATTTTCTGAAAATGCATAATATATTTCAAAAGTACTTGCATTTTTGAAAATGATCAAAATATTTTCAAAATATCATAATATTTTTCAAAGTACTAATAGTTCCAAAAGAACTTATATTTTTTTTAAAAAAAGGAACTTATACCTTTTTCAAAAGAACTTATACTTTTTAAAAAAGAACTTATATTTTTTAAAAGTACTTATGTTTTTCAAATTCATAAAATTTTTCAAAGTACTTGCATTTTTTCAAAAAGATCAATATATTTTTCAAAAGTACTGGCATTTTCAATATATCGTTCAAAAGTACTTACATTTTTTCAAAAAGTTCAAAATATTTTTCAAAGTTTTTCTTAAGGTACAAACTTTTCAAAGGAAAAATATCTTTCGAAGTACAAGTTTTTGCACAATATGCTTCAAAATATTCTTTTAAAGTGCAAAAAATTCTCTAAGTGAAATTTTTTATTTCGAAAAGTGCATATTTTTCTAAGTAAAAATCTTTCATGCATGCAATTCTTTTTGAGAATCTTTCTCAATTGGAAATTTTTCTAAAACAAAATTTTTCTAAGTCTTCTGAAAGTACAAATTTTTTTTGCAATACGTTTCAAAGTGTAATCTTTTGGTGCAATTAGGTTTTTTTACCTAGCTCTTTGTTGTGCTTTCAAAGATTTATACTAAGTCCTTTCAAAAGGAAATTTTTTTATTGTTGGTGCAAGTTTTTTTTTATGTATGACAATGGGGGAGAGTGCGCTTAAGTTAAAAAATTTTTATTTTTCCCAAAGGATCAAATGAAATCAAAAGGTTTTTTTTAAAAAGGGAGAGAGTGAGCTTAAATTAGAATTTTTTTCCCCAAAGGATCAAAATTTATTTTCAAAACATAGATTTTTTTTTCAAGGATTGTAATTTAGCCCTTTCAACCAATCTAACTTAAGATATTGTCAAATATCAAAAAGGGGGAGATTGTTGGTGCAAGATGCATCAGTGATGTCCTCCTCTAAGTGTTTCAATGTTTGACAATATGCTTAAGTCAATGATACATTGAACAAGGGAAGGGTGAGTGAAGAAAAGAGTACCAAAGTTAACCAAAGTCCTAGTTAACCTAGGCACGAAGTCCTGGTTCGAAGAATTGGGCACTAAGTCCTGATCATGAATTCGGCACGAAGTCCTAGTGAGTGAAGCTGGGCACGAAGACCTGGTTCGAGGAATTGGGCACGAAGTCCTGGCCGAGGGTTGGGCACCAAAGTCCTGGTGAGTGAAGTTGGGCACGAAGACCTGGTCGAGGACTGGGCACCGTAGACCTGGTGAGTGAAGCTAGGCACGAAGTCCTGGATCTAGGGTTTGGTCACGAAGTCTTGGTCCGAGGGATTGAGCAACTTAGCTGAGCGATGACTAAGGACTAGAGACGGGTCGAGGGTCAGACGTTTTGAGATCCGAGAGTATCGAAGGCTAAGCAAAAGTCCACCCGAATGGACTGGGTGGCAACCGTCTCCTGAGAGGAGTAGGTTGAAGGCGCGTTCCCGGGGATGGGATCTTAGGCGTCGATTCGACCTAGGGTTTTGCGGAAATCCAAAGTCGGAACCAAGTCCTTAAGATTAAGATTATCTGCATATTTGTCTTGCCTTTGATTGTATTGTAGGTACCTAAAAGTTGGAGACAAGGCAGGCAAACGAACACAAGTGACCTGGAAGAAGAGCTCTAGGGTGCCTGTATTGAAACAGGCGCCCCAGAGCAACAGGGCACCCTGGACTGGCATCCAGCTCCCAGGGCGCCCTGGACTGGCATCCAGCTCCCTGTATGGGGGAGGCGCCTGGGATGAGGGATCTTATCCCTGCTGCGAGTTCGGCGCGAGGATGGAGTTTGACCAAGCTATATGAGGCGCCTCATTGATCAGAGGCGCCTCATTGATCATAGGCGCCCCAATGAAGCCTATAAAAGGGGCTTCTACCCCTCAGCTCATGACACAACTTCCAAGATCATTCTGAGCCTTCTGACTGACGATAAAGTGCTAACGGCGAAGCTCTGCGACCAAGGAAGCTCCGGGAGGAAGTGCGCGGCACTTCAGAGTTCCAGATCGGCCGAGTCTTCGACTCTTGTTTGGTTTGAATTTACAATTCTGTACTTACTTTTCAATATCTTTTGATTGTAATTTGTGCACTGTAAGACGGGTTTCTCCGCCTCTGGAAAGTCCAGAAAGGAGACCATTAGTGGACGGGTGTTCCCGTGCTTAGGCCTTGGATGTACTGACCCTAGGGGGTTGGGAACCAAGTAAAAAATCCTGCGTGTACTGTGTTGTTTGTTCGTTCTTTTTGTTTTCTGTTGTGCTACTAACATTGTGTCCAGAACGAACCGAAAAGTTTTACGAAGTTTCCGATGGTTTTTACGAGTCGATATTCACCCCCCCCTCTATCGACGGCTCCGGTCCCACAGAAAGGACCTGGGAAGAGGCCTTCTTGGGCGCCTGACTTGAATCAGGCACCCAAGATACCTTTCCCAGGTGCCTGGAAAGGCCTGACTTATCCCTGCTGTGATTTCGGTGCAATGGATGAAGTTTGACCGCGATGTGGCAAACGCCCAAGACCTCACAAGCGTCTGTGAAGCTTCTATATAAAGGGGGTTCGACCCCTCATTCCAGAATATCAATTTTCACATCCGCTAAAGCAACTTGTGTGAAGCAAACGCGCTTAAGTCGAAGCTCTACGACCAAGGAGGCTCCAGGAGGAAGTGTGCGACACTTCGGACTTCCAGAGCTAGCCGAGTTCTGTTTTGGTTTGATTTTTATTTACGAGTCATATTTTATTTACTATCTTTTTTCTTGTAAATTAAAATTGTAAGACGGGTTTCTCCGCTTACGGAAAGTCCAGAAAGGAGACCATTAGTGGACTCACGATTGAGTGCTTAGGCCTTCAATGTATTGACCCTGGGGGTTGGGAACCAAGTAAAATCCGCTTGTCTCTTGTCTTTTATTTTTCTTTATTATTATTTCCACTGCGTACTAACCCTGATAGAAAGACAAACGACGAGTTTTTTGACGAAGTTTTATGAGTCGATATTCACCCCCTTCTATCTACCGGCACCGATCCTACATGTAATAGGTGTCAATCATTGAAGTCCAGTTCGGGGTGCTCGGGAAAGTGTTTAATGTGTACCTTTAAGTATCCCGATTGCTTACCGACTCTTCGAGGTTGTTGAGTTCCGTAATCAACTCCTTAAGTTTAGTGTGTAGTTAAGCTACTCACTCTCCTTCTTGCAGTTGGAGGTTGCTAATCTAATTCCGAAGCAGATCTCCTTTTGCTAGTTTGGCTTCGGGGTTACCTTCATGAAGTTCAAGGAACGTTTCCCAAAGTTCCTTTGCAAATTGGTGGTTCCCGATTCGGTTGACTTCTTGTGCAGGTAGTATGGTCAGCAGATAGAATTATGCTTTCCCGTTTGCCACAAGTCAGCCTGCTCCTTCTTTGTCCATAGGTTTTCATCTTTGGGTTTGTCGTCCACATCCTTGGGAGCTACAAAATTGTTTTTCATAATTAAAAGTAATTCAAAATTTATTTAAAGATTACCTGCATCTTGCGCTTCCAACTTGCAAACTACCCCTCAAACTTTGGCGGGTAGATGACCGATCTGACCATTTTGTAGTTGCTTCAGACGGCGATTAGTCATTCTAGAGTGTCCTTGCTCTGATGCAATTGAAGGTGATCGTTGGTCGATAAGAGGGGGTGAATGACCCCTGAAAATAAAAACTCGCTATCTTTTATTTATCTTAGACAAAGATGTTAGTTAGTTCAAACAATAATAAATAACATCAAAAAATAAAGCAATACTGAAAAGAAAGAGGCAAACAGATTTTACTCAGTTTCTAACCAAGGAGGTTGCTAATCCAAGGTAGAATGTAGCTCGATTCTTCTGAATAAACTCCTTCGAGCGGAGAATGTTGGTGTCGGAAGCACCATATCGAACCTTGTTTTGATATTGGCAAAGGGTTCAAAGTTAAGTATTATTGGTGCTCTAACAATGTTACTCAAGTGTGCAGGAAAAGTCCTAGGAACACTAGGCACGAAGTCCTGGTTCTAAGAATTGGGCAACTAAGTCCTGACAAAAGGTTGAGCAATAAGTCCTGGTCGTGGACTGGGCACTAAGTCCTGGCTGAGGGCTGGGCACCAAAGACCTGGTTCAAGGAATTGGGCACTAAGTCATGGCCGAGGGCTGGGCACCAAAGACCTGGTTCGAGGAATTGGGCACTAAGTCCTGGTCGTGGACTGGGCATGAAGACCTGGTGAGTAAAGATGAGCAAAAGTCCAACCGGAGGAGCCGGTTGGCAAAAAGGTAAATTCTCCTAAGAAGAGTAGGTGAGGGCGCGTTCCCCGTAGAGGGAACATTAGGCGTCGGTTCAACCTAGGGTTCCATTTGGGAGACCCGAAGTCAGAACCAAGATAGCTAAGGTTGTAAATAATGACTAACACTCTTGCTTAGTTTGTTTTGGAACTAACCTTGATTGCAGGGACCGAAGGATTATGTTTCTGTAGCCCCAAAGAAATGGGGTAGGTCACTGGGCTAGGCGCCCGGGAGGTCCCGGGTGCCCAAGGTAAAGGGACAAAACATCAAGAAGTAAGATTGCTTCGAAACCACACTGGGCTAGGCGCCCGGGAGGTCCCGGGCGCCCAAGGTCAAAGCCAAAGCGGCCATCGAAGCAAATCCGCCACGAAGTCAATGGACCAGGTCAACTCAGGCGCCCAGGAGGTCTCGGGCGCCCCAGTCAACCCAGGTGCCGAATCGAAGGGGATAAGCGCTGGTCGAGCTACGGACTGAGGTTCTCGCAGGTGAAGGCACGTGTCAGGCGCCCCCAACGGATCAGGCGCCCCCAACGGATCAGGCACCCCCATGTGCACTATAAAAGGGGGCTCGACCCCAAGGATTTAACATCACTTTTTCTCAACGCTCCAAAGCTTTTACGCCCCGAAAAACTCTGACTTCAAGATCCCACGCCGATGACGACCCTCTGCTCTAAAATTCGATCCACCGCGGGCGTCGATAACGAAAAGTGTAGCAATTTCAATTTCCTGATATACTCTTGTACTCAACTTGTAAATCTTTTTGCGATTATAGAATTACCCAAAGTAAATGGTCAAGGACCATGGGCCTTGGAGTAGGAGTCAACCGCGACTCCGAACCAAGTAAAAAATCGGCTTGTGTTATTGTGCACTTTATTTCTTTCCGCTGCGTATTTGCTCTTTCTTAATCTGAAAAGTTTTTAACGATATTCACCCCCCCCTCTATCGTCTTCTTCGATCCAACAGAGAAGTCTCTTACACAATAAAAGTTCAGAAAAACAAAAAGAAATTATAGAGAATTCATTTGCAATGAATGAATGATTGGAACTGAGCTTTAGGGCCTATTTATAGCCTCGGTCAATTCTATCCGAATGCTGATGTGGAACTATAGGGGCGCCCGAGTGCTTGAGGGTGCTTGACACGTGGCTTGAGTGTTATCGGAAGTCAACGTTCACAAATGGCTAGCTAGCTGATAGAAATTGGCTCTCGGGCGCCGTTATACACTAGGCCGCCCAGGAATAGGGGCACCCGAGTGCATAGGAGCGCCCTCATTCATGGGCGCCCTAGTTCTCTCGGGCGCCCGAGTGACTTTTGGTCAGCAACCTACTGACTACTCACCAGCGAGTCTTCTTGAATGATTTCCGAGCCATCCAGAGTTGGACTCACCCAAACCCTCCTTCGGCCTTCTCCTCAAGCGATCTTCCTCCCAGCTTATCGTCCCTCGGATGCCACGCGAGTCCTTCTCGCTCCATGGCATACTCTTCCGCAGAAGTCTGCATCCCTCGGATGTACTAAGCCCGTTGGCTCCCTTCCCATGCCATCCTTCTCGACCGCTGTGGCTTCCGCTCAACTTCCTGCACTCCTAAGCTCCTGTACACTTAGACACAGGGATTAAAAATCAACAAGACTTAACTTGACTCGGTTGACCATATCAAAACCAACCTGGGGTATTTACAGCATGCCCCTTGTCATGATTTGTTTAAAATTTATCCTCACTGATAATAAGGGATGGTAATGCAAACAACTAACTATGTTACATTAACATGTGATAGATGAATTTGACATATGAATTTGAGTCATGCCTATTTCCCTTGTGATAAATGAATTTGCAAATTAATTTGGCATATGAAGAATGTGATTTAACCTACATTATTTCTCTTGTGACTCTATGGTGGAGCTCTTTCTACAATACCAACCTCACCTTGAAGCTGGTTTTGCAATACCCGCTCCATCTTGAAGATATTATAAACCAAATATGTTGTCCATCTATGGTATGTATATGTGTATTTATGAGAAATATCCGAGCTATGGTTTAATACAAATGCTTCAATAAGTAGGGGTTTTGATTGAAACCCATTGAAGCTCGGGGTCCCTTACGTCTATCAAAGGGTTTTGACTCAATGAGTATTGACCGAAATCTATTGATTGAGATAGGGGCCTTGGATTTCTGAAAATTTATAATTGGTTTAAATGGGTGAGTGTATGCAATTTACATATGAGATCCAACTCTTGTTATGATACTACCACATGAATTTATAGTAATGTGATAAGTGGCATGACCCTTGGAGCTAGTATTGAAAAACCAGCTTTAGGGTGAAGCTGGTATTGCCAAAACAGCTTCAAGTTAAAGATATTTCTGTAATACCAACGATACCATAGACATTTAGATTTGAATCTTTTGGAGCTACTCTTTTAAGCTATGAAAACAATAATAGAGGTTATAAGTTGACTGCCCTTAGCCAAGTGAAACCACAGCACTTGAAATGGGTCAGATTGGGATCCACTAGGTCCATCAATGGGTTTTGCTCCAAATCCATTGATTTACCTAGAGACCTTGGATTTATGAAAATTTAGCATTGATTAAAAGCGGTGAATGTCTACAATCTACATATGGCCTCTAACTCTTGTTATCTTCCTCCAACATGAAATTATAGCCACATGCAAGTGGCATGCCCCTTGGAGCAGGTATTGAAAAACCAGCTTCAGGATGAAGCTGGTATTGCCAAAACAGCTTCAAGGTGAAGCTGGTATTACAGAAACGGCTTCAAGTTAAAGTTGTTGGAGCAATCTAGGTACCTTGGGTTTTGATATTTGGGCAAAGTTTTAAGTTAAGATTATTGATGTATTTAATATGCATTATGAGTATGCAGGATATAGCTACAATAAACAAGAAAAGTCCAAGTGGCATCTTGACAAAGGAAGACCCGACAACAAGGACCAGGGCCGAAGGAAGCTCCAGAAGGCAAGGCGTGAAGAATGGAGAGCCATCTGAGGGACGCAAGATTGATGGAGGAGGCTAGAAGGCTAGGTCTAGGTTGGTCGGTCGAGGATGAGTGTTGAGTGACTGTACACGGGGTTGAAACCCTAGGTTTAGGGTTTGGGCAGTCGACTGCTGCTTGGAGCAGTCGACTGGTGCTTGGTGCAGTCGACTGGTGTTGGGCACAAAAAGATCAGTCGACTGATCTTCTTTGCAGTCGACTGGTGTCAGTTGGAATTCGAACGTTGGCTTATAACATTCGAATTCAATAGCTGGTAGTCAACTAGTGTTGGCACCACTCGACTGGTAATGGTTGTTTCAGGGTCGAGCTCTATTTAAGAGAGCTCGATTTGGCTGGGCAAAGGTTGATGAAATAAGCTTGGGTAAAGCTTATTAGTAGTCTACCAAGATCAGGTGTGTGTGCTAGTGTTGTGGTGAGGTTTCTCCACCCACAAGGAGTGACACGAGCTAGCCGGAGGCTTTCCGGGGAGTCATCCACCAACGGATCGAGATCGTCCACCTTACGGACAGCCATGGAGTAGGAGCTTTATCTCCGAACCACCTTAAATTGGTTTGTCTTCCTTTGTGTTAGTTTTAGTTTATATTATTCTACTTGCATAAACTAACCGTGTAGGAAGAACGTGATTGAAGTGGGTGAACGACTATTCACCCCCCTCTAGTTGTACGCACCGATCCCAACAAGTGGTATCAGAGCTAGGGTCGCTCGTCTATAGACTAATCACCGGGAGAGCAAGTCGCTAGAGGAAGATGGAATCGAAAGGTCCGCTAGGATGGGATACTCGAATCCCACCTCCATATGATCAAACGATTTCGATTATTGAAGTATGCGGTTGGAGACTTGGCTCCAAATGAATTGGGACCATTGGGCCGCATTGGAGGTTCCGTTCGAAGCTCTAATGGATAAGAAGGGGAAACGTCTCTGACCTCGGCATTGAACAAAGGAACAAATGGAGGAAGCGGAGTCGGATAAGGAGGTAACTAGAATTGTGTTAAATTTATTACCTTCTTATATTGTGTCCCATGTAGGTGAGTACAAGAATGCTCATGAGTTATGGAGGAAGGTGATAGCTCTTCATGAGGTTTCTACACAAGGACGAGGAGTAGAGGAGCCCAAGGATAAGGGCTCATTGGTCCAAGAGAAGGAGAAGGACCAAACGGAAGTTGGATCGAGTTCAACATTCGAAGAGGAGGAGGAAGTGGAATCGTCCACATCCTCAAGTGAGGAAGAAGAAGAGTAATCCAAGGTGTAGGAGATCTTGGAAGCTCAACCCTCAACCTCAACTACCGAGAAGAATGGGAAATCCCACATCAAATGTTTTGAGTGTGGGGAAATGGGGCACTACAAGAGTAGGTGTCCTTCACTCAAGAAGGTAAAAGAGGTAAAATCTAACCTGGTAAAGTTCATTTAAAAACTAATGAAGGGTGTAGGGATGGAGCTAAGGATAAGAAGCATATAATTTGCTTCATGTGTGGTGAGCAGGGCCACTACCACACAAAATGCCCAAAGAAAGGAGAGCTCAAGAAGCTATGGCATTTAAAGAAATTGGAGAAAAAGAGAAACTCAAGTCAAGGGGGAGCTTCAAAGATAAAAAGGAAGGTAATCACGTATTTAAAATTCAATCCAATTTCTAATTCATATATGCTTGCCAATAATAACGTAAATTATTTACTCAAGCATAATCATGGATTTAGGTATAATGATAGGAATAGGGTTAACAAGGTAGATAACCCTAGGAAATCATTATCCAAGGCTAGACCAAATAGGACGCAAACTATCATGCCCAAAGGAAGGAAGGTAGTAAATGAGCAAGGCATTAATCCCAAGAATGGGAGACATATGTCTAGAAAGGTGGGTAGGTCTAGGAATGTCCAAGGTGGACATGTTGACTCTAGGGTTAGAGTTGTAGAGTTGGAAAATCAAGTCTTGATGACAAGGCTTGAAGAAATGGAAAGAGTCCTAGATAGGTTTATTATTGGACCTAGGGGACTTGACATGTGTTTGGGTATTCAAAAATGTCAAATTGAGTACCTCCAAGACCTAAAGAATGTCAAATGCTAGAAGGGCATAAGACATTGGTAAGGGAGGAGTAATCAAGGATAAGACATCCAAGATTAAGAAGGTAACGGTTGAGAGCCAAGGATCACCGAAGGTACACCGATGTTGCTTAGTAACCTTGGATGAGTCACCTAGGGAGGTGGCTAAGGTTAAGAGCTCAAGGGGGAGCTCTAAGAGTCTAATTGGGATCCATAGTAAATGGATCTCGGAAGGATTTCTTCCAGAAGTCTAGATAGACTATAGAGTGTGTCAAAGGGTTTGGAGATGGATTTGAGTCTCAATCCTTACGTTTTGGCACATTGGGTTTATGTTTCATGCATAAAAATATGATATTAGGGTCATATTGCATGAAAATTGATTTTTGATGTGTAGATGTCATATAAACCAATGCTAGGGATACATTGTGGTTTGATATAGGCAGATATATCAAGAGGAGACCAAAACTAGGACTTTAGGTCAAGGTTCTATTGAACCATTTAGATAGTTTTAGATTTTATGTCAATCTTGAGATCCAAGATATATACATTTTTAAATGTATTTTTTTCAAGTAGACACAGGTACCACAAACCTCTCCATAAAATTTAAGAATTTTTGGAGACCTGTGAAATTTCTAGTGCATTTCTGAAATTGGGTTAAAAATGCAGAAATGATCTGATATCAGGGTATCAGTCGACTGATGCAGAGGGCAGTCAATTGATAATTCTGTGAGGTTGGGTTTTGACTAAGTCGGTTGACTGGTAACTATCCCAGTCGACTGATATAGGCTGAAATTATTTTCAGGAAAGTTGAAATGTGTCTTGATGATGTTGGACTTGTGTATAACCTCATGGGGGTTATTACACAATGTTTGTGGTCTTTTTGTTGGGACCGGGTGCATGTTGACAAGGATACGGGTTCGTAAAATTTTAAAATATTTACGTGCAGCGGAAGAATTAGCATAAAATAATTTCTCAAATTATTTTAACCACGTATCTAGCATGCAACCTTATGATGTGTGGACATGATCATAAATTAAAACTTTACGGAAAAGTAAACTAATTTACTTTGTACCTCGCGTAACTCGAAGAAAGGGACGAGATCCAACCGTAGCGTCCCTTGGAAGCTCCGCCTCTATTCGCGTCCACGCCGAGTTCTCTTCGGGATGACTTCGCAAAGCCACGAGTTTTGTGCCGACGAGAACTACTAGATTCTCTAAAGGCACAACTAGAAGATCAAGAGAGAAGAAAGGAAACTAACCACCAAGAAACGGAATCTAAATTCCGGGAAGGTAGGAGTTGTGGCTCGCTTCTTCTCCTTCTTGTTTGGCTCCTTCTTGATGGTGACAACCCACGGCAACCCTTGGAAGAGTGAGGGTGCGCCGGCCCTAGGGGGGAAGGATAGGGAGAGGAAGAGAATAGGAGAGAGAGAGGGAGAGAATTAATCTCTTAATTACTTAATTAGGAATTCAAGGCTTGCCTTTAGTTCCTTTATATAATATCCTCTCCCTTGCCAAGTCTCTCCTTTAACGGAATTAACGGAATAAATTTTCATAAGAAATTTATCTTATAAATTTTCTTGTGAATTATTCCGTTATGCCTAGTTTTATTATAACTAACTTTACAATAAAACAAATACATCTCTCCTTTAATTATTGAATAAATTTTACAAGAAATTTATAAATTTTTCTTATTATGGAAAAATCAATTCATAATTAATTTTATAAAATAAAAATAAACCATTCCATGGATTATTTTAATTTTCATAAAAAGAATAAATTTCTATAAATTTCTTTGTATAAATTTCTTTATACAAATTTATCTATCCATAATTTATAAAACAAATCGCGCTAGATTTATTTTATTAATTAAACCAAATAAATTGGTTTCTCCCTATTGCTTTGGCCGGCCAAACCAAAGAGGGTTGGCACCCTCATTGGTCGGCCACACCAAGGCCTTTCTCCTCGCGAATTAAACTCATTTAATTCGCCCAATAAGCCTTCAAAAGACTTAGCCATTTTTAGCTTCCGTTGCGCCTCTGATTAACTCAGATTCGACTTATTTCTCTTGATCGGAAAATCCAATTGTCAACTCGTTTTAAATCCCTCGGATTACTCGTAGTGCGTGTGACTAAATAGGCTTTCGATTTATGTTGGCCGTCTATAATCAACCAATTATAGAACGATCATGAGTGGCACCTAGTAGTACATCATGACCCCCAATTAATCGAAAGATCAACGGTTGACCTCAGAAGTAATTCTGAAACCCTTCAGCAGCTCTAATGAATCGTGCCCCATTCCCTTCACCATCTTATACCCACTTGGTTCAGGACATGGTCTGTGTGTGTCAGTCCCCACTAGGCTGACTACGTCACACCTAGCCCAAGTTGTGTCTTTCTCGTCCTTTGGATTTCTAATTACTCTCATGTATTTAAGAGACTCATACTCTAAACATGATATGCTCTGGCCAGAGGCTTTGAGTAACAATCCGACGATAGGCCTGGGTATACATCTCCTCGCAAGGAGTGGTGAATCCTTTGTAGGCTGTTCAAACATCTTCGGGCACTTCGGCTTATACCCAACCATCCTGGGTCCACACCTCCTTGGAGATGCTTGCTTAAGATGTTAAAGTATAAGTCTCCATGACCAAGATGACTTGAACACCGCAAGTCAAAGGAACATCGCACTTAAGCTGTAGTAAGAACTTTCATTGACATATCTATATGTAGATTACCATATGAAGTTTTACAGTCGGTCACTCCAATGAACTAGTTCCCTTAACTAGCATCCATGTTTATCTCCGGACATCCCAATGTCACCAGCCAGTGAGAATCAGCTGATTAGAGAATAACCCATGCTAGTCTCAATAGAATTGATAATGTCCGTTTTTATCAATTCATCGACTAGGGATATTTTCAATACTTCACAATTACACATTTAGAGATAATCACTAGTTGTGATTCCATCACAAATTCTCTTATGCTGTGAATTGTCTTGTGGACATTCAGTAGATGAGTTTAAGATCCTAATCAAATACACAAACATGTATACTCAAATAGTGAATTATCATTTATTAAAATAAATGTTTACAACCATAAGGCGATTGCCTTAGGACACTTCTCTCATATCACTAACACTTTTAAGGTTAAAGAATCCAATAATTGGGATATTGTTAGAACTCTTTTTGATGTGTGGCAAAGGGAGAGAAGTGTTGGGTTTAAATAGGAAACTAACACACCTTTGCAAGAAATACAAGCTTAAGGGGGAGCTTAGGTGAATGGAGAGCATTTGTTAGCAAAGGAGGAGAAGTACCTTTGCAAGAAATACCTATTCAAGGGGGAGTTTAGGTAAAGGGGGAGCCTAAGGTTAGGTTCCATGATTTATGCATAATTATTTTCCTTGTTGTTGTTTCCCTAACTTAAACGGGTTGCCAAACATCAAAAAGTGGGAGATTGT
Organism: Boesenbergia rotunda; assembly: GCA_024364735.1. Lineage (NCBI taxonomy): Eukaryota > Viridiplantae > Streptophyta > Magnoliopsida > Zingiberales > Zingiberaceae > Boesenbergia > Boesenbergia rotunda. The sequence goes on from JAGFNQ010006665.1 coordinate 79,535, forward strand.
TGGAGCAATCTAGGTACCTTGGATTTTGATGTTTGGGCAATGATTTAAGTTAAGATTATTGTTGTATTTAATATGTATTATGAGTATGCAGGATATAGGTACAACAAAGGAGAAAAGTCCAAGTGGCATCTTAGCAAAGGAAGACCCGACAATAAGGACTGAGGCTGAAGGAAGCTCCAGAAGGTAAGGCGTGAAGGATGGAGAGGCATCCAAGGGACACAAGGCTGATGGAGGAGGATAGAAGGATAGGTCTAGGTTGGTCGGGCGAGGACGATTACTGAGTGACTGTACTCAGGGTTGAAACCCTAGGTTTAGGGTTTGGGCAGTCGACTGCTGCTTGGAGCAGTAGACTGGTGTTGGGCACAAAAAGATCAGTCGACTGATCTTCTGTGCAGTTGAACGTTGGGCTGTAACATTTGAATTCAATAGCTTGTAGTCGACTAGTGTTGGCACCAGCCGACTGGTAATGGTTGTTTCAGGGTTGAGCTCTATTTAAGTGAGCTCAGTTTGACTGGCAAAGGTTGACGAAATAAGCTTGGGTAAAGCTTATTAGTAGTTTACCAAGCTCAGGTGTGTGTGTGCTAGTGTTGTGGTGATGTTTCTCCATCCACAAGGAGCGACACGAGCTAGCTGGAGGCTTTTCGAGGAGTCATCCACCGACGGATCGGGATCGTCCACCTTGTGGACAGTTGTGGAGTAGGAGCTTTATCTCCGAACCATGTTAAATTGGTTTGTCTTCCTTTGTGTTAGGTTTAGTTTATATTATTCTGCTTGCGCAAACTAACCATGTAGGAAGAACGCGATTGAAGTGGGTGAACGGCTATTCACCCCCTCTAGCCATACACATTGGTCCAAACAAAAGTTGTTTCTGTAGTACCAGCGACGCCATTGACTTGAAGCTTTTAATCTTTTCGAGCTACTATTGCAAGCTACGAAAATAGTAATTAAGGTCATAATTTGACTGCCTTGAGCCAAGTGAAACCATAGAATATGAAATGGGTCGAATCGGGGTCCACTAGGTTTATATTAGGTTTTGACTGAAACCTATTGATTGATCTAGGGGTTTTGGATTTATGAAAATTTAGCATTGGTTGAAAGGGGTGAGTGTCTACAATATACATATGACCTCCAACTCTTGTTATCACACTCCCATATGAATCTATGGTCGCGTGTCAAGTGACGCACCCAATATAGCTAGTATTGATAACCCAGCAACAAGTTAAAGTTATTTCTGCAATACCAGCCACACTATTGACATGCAACTTTTAATCTTTTAGAGCTACTCTTGCAAGGTATGAAAACAGTATTAGAGACCATAATTTGACCGTCCTAAGCCAAGTGAAACCAAAGTTGGGTCAGTTTGGGATCCACTAGATCTAGTTTTGACTGAAACTCATTGATTGACCTAAGGGCTTTGGATTTCTGAAAAATTGGCATTGGTTGAAAGGGATCAATGTCTACTATCTACGTTTGGTCTCCAACTCTTGTTATCACACCTCCGCATGAATCTATGATCATGTGCCAAGTGGTATTGAAAACCCAACTTTAAGTTACAGTTGTTTCTGCAATACTAGTGATATCATTGTCATGTAGTTTTTAATATTTTAGAGCTACTCTTGCAATCTATGAAAATAGTAATAGAGGTCATAATTTGACTGCCCTAAGCCAAGTGAAACTACAGAGTATGAAATGGGTCACAACTCGGGGTCTACTAGGTCTATCAATGGATTTTGACCGAAATCATTGATTAACCTATGAGCCTTCGATTTCTAAAAATTTGGCATTGGTTGAAAGGGGTGAGTGCCTACAATCTATATATAACCTCCAACTCTTGTTATCACACTCCCATATGAATCTATGGCCACGTGCCAAGTGGCACACCCCTTAGAGTTGGTATTGTAGAAACGACTTTAAGGTAGAGCTGGTATTGCAGAAACAGCTTCAAGGTGAAGTTGGTATTGCATTACCAGAACCAAGTTCGAGCCGCTACTACAATACCACCACCCTTGTGTAATGTGTTTGTTTTCATAGCAAATAAAATCCTGTGGTAATTCAGTATAAATTTCACATTTCATATACAATAATAATTAATACACGATTAACAAAACAATTAAACTTTTGTTAAAGCTATTATAGTTTTATAAATTTGAATATTACAAATCCAGTTCCCATGGGAAAAATTCTCTACACGAAGGCCAAATGAGCCAAATCCCATATCTCATATAGTTGCAGATTCAGAAAGGCATTCTCATCCCAATACTAATGGAACTTCAACTTGCCTGTAGTATGGCCCAAATCCAGTCCTCGAAGATAAACCACGTTGTCATGCAAATCAATAAGCAAATTTTAATAAATAGAAAATAAGACGTGGCATTATATACCTATTAAATGGATTATAACTTACTTGAAGTATAGGGTTGAAATCTAACAGTTTGACTAGTAAACAAGATGTAACACCAACCGAATGCAAATCCTCATTTTCATTAGTATTCCAACACTATGTGGGATCGTCTAGAATCGATAGACGGGGGGTGAATTTCGATAAAATCTTTTTTGGATACAAAGAGTAATACGCAGCGGAAAAATCAAACAACGTTAACACGTTTTTCTTTTACTTGGTTCGGAGTATAGATCGGCTCCTACTCCAAGGCCCATATCCTTGACCGTTTACGTTGGGCAATTCTATATTTCGCAAAAATGGTTACAACTTTGAAGTATGAATACAGAATTTAATATTAACAATTAAATAAAAAAAATACCGACGACCGGAGAAGAATTAGAAGATCGGAGCCGCGGGTCATCGTTAGCGCTTGAGACTTGAGCACGGAGCATTTGGAGCAGAGCGCTTGAACGTATTCGTTGGAAGCAGTGTTATTTTGACGCAAGGGGGTGAACCCCTTTATATACTATCTTCTGGGGCACCTGTGTTGAATGGGACGCCTGATACGTGGCCTCTCTACGTGAATCCTCATCCGTAGACTTGGCCGGCGCTTATCCCTTCAACTAGGGTGCTTGAGAAGACTGGGGCGCCTGTATGGTCACTGGCGCCTCATGATGGCGTGGCAGCTCAGCTTCGCAAACTCTGGAAAACCCTCTTATGGGGCGCCTGTATCCACACGGGAGTCTATATGATCAGGCGCCTGACTCCATTTAGGCGCCTGGGAAGCAGTGAACTCCAGCCTTTATTCCTGCAACTAGGGTTAGTTCCAAAACACGAGTAATAGATAAGTTAAGTCCAGTTAACAGTCGGAGCTGTCTTGGTTCTAACTTTGGGCTTCCCAAATGGAACCCTAGGTCGAACCGACGTCTGATGTTCCCTCCTCGGGGAACGCATCCTCGCCAACTCCTCTCAGGAGAATTTACTATTTTGCCAACCGGCTCCTCCGGTTGGACTTTTCCCCAATCTTCTGGATCAGGACTTCGTGCCCAGACCGCGACTAGGACTTATTGCCCAACCCTTGGTCAGGTCTTCGGTGCCCAACCCTCGGCTAGGACTTATTGACCAAATCCTTGAATCATGACTTCATGCCCAATCCGTGACCAAGACTTATTGCCCAACCCTCGATCAGGACTTAGGTGTCCAGCCCTCAGCCAGGACTTATTGCCTAATTCCTTGAATCAGAACATCGTGCCTAGTTTACCTAGGACTTTTGCTGCGCACTTAAACAACTTCATTAGATCACAATGTAACCTTAACTTATGAACCCTTTGCCATTAACAAAACTCAGGTTCGATCTTGGTGCTTCCGGCACCAACAATCTCCCCCTTTTTGATTTATGGCAACCTAGTTCAAAAAGTTAAGTTTAAAACATATAAAGCATAAAAACATGTTTTATCTTAAGAAAATCACTTTTTGAAATACATTTACTAAGCTTCCCCTGAAATAGAGATTCTCCCCTTGAAGCTTTTAATGATGTGCAGTTTTTCAAAAAAAAAAACTAAGTGTACCCGTTTAGAACAAGTTAATGTATTTTTGTGACATCAAGATCACCAAATTTTGACCAAGTGTATTTTGCAACATCTTTTAAAAACAACATTTGCACACTTGGAAAGATTTTGCACTTGAAAACATTTTGCACTGAGAAAATTTTGCACTTGGAAAAATTTTGCTCTTAGAAATATTTTGCACTTAGAAAAATTTCCACTTAGAAAACTTTGCACTTAGAAAATTTTGCACTTTAGGCAAATTTTGCACTTAGAAAAATTTTGCACTTAGAAAAATTTGCACTTAGAAAACTTTGCACTTAGAAAACTTTGCATTTAGAAAAATTTTGCACTTAGAAAAATTTTGCTTTTGAAAAAAAATTTTGTACTTAGAAAATTTTGCACTTAGAAAAATTTTGTGCTAAGAAAAATATTGTTCTTAGAATTTTTTTCAAGAAAAAAATTCTTAAACTTGAATGTTTTAATGCACTTAACTTTCTTTTTAAAAAATAAGAATAATTCTTTTCTTTTTCTCTCCCCCTTTGCCATATATCAAAAAAACTAATTGAAAACCAATTGTGAATCAGAGCAAAAAAAAACTTTAAACACATATTGAACCAATTCTAGTGAGTCCAAGCAACAATAAGGATCAAACCAACTAAATTGAACTTGCTCGGGTCCTGTCTAACCTTGTTAGTTACTTACTAACTGTTATATAACAGTAGCTTTCACTAGGGTTAGTGAAGTTAAGTGATCTGATCAAGTTAGATTTTGTAAGCTTGAACACTTTAGTTTGGGCATAGTCTAGCTGGAAATCCTTAAGAGTGTGCATCATCCATAAAAGTTGTGTGCTACACACTCTCCTAGGGCAACATACTCTGTTTCAGTTGTGGATAAGGCTACACAGTGCTGCTTTCTATTGCACCAGCTAACTAGACTGTGTTCTAATAATTGACAGCTTCCACTTGTACTCTTTTTATCTAGTTTGCAACCGGCATAGTCTGAGTCATAGTATCCTGATAATTCAAAATTGGAGGTTCTAGGATACCAAATACATACATTTTGTTAGTGATATGAGAGAAGTGTCCTAAGGCAATCGCCTTATGATGTAAACATTTATATTAATAAATGATAATTCACTATTTGAGTATACATGTTTTGTGTATTTGATTGGGATCTTAAACTCATCTACTGAATGTCCGCAATACAACTCACAGCATAAGAGAATTTGTGATGGGATCACAACTAGTGATTATCTCTATATGTGCAATTGTGAAGTATTGAAATTATCCCTAGTCGATGAATTGATAAAAACGGACACTATCGATTCTGTTGAGACTAGCATGGGTTATTCTCTAATCAGCTGATTCTCACTGGCTGGTGACATTGGGATGTCCGGAGATAAACATGGATGCTAGTTAAGGGAACTAGTTCATTGAAGTGACTAGCTGTAAAACTTCATATGGTTATCTATAAAGATATGTCAATGAAGTTCTTACTGCAGCTTAAGTGCGATGTTCCTTTGACTTGCGGTGTTCAAGTCATCTTGGTCATGGAGACTTATACTTTAACATCTTAAGCAAGCATCTCCAAGGAGGTGTGGACCCAGGATAATTGGGTATAAGCCGAAGTGCCCGAAGATGTTTGAACAGCCCACAAAGGATTCACCACTCCTTGCGAGGAGATGTATACCCAGGCCTATCGTCGGATTATTACTCAAAACCTCTGGCCAGAGTATATCATATTTAGAGTGCGAGTCTCTTACATGAGAGTAATTAGAAATCCAAAGGACGAGAAAGACACTACTTGGGCTAGGTGTGACGTAGTCATCCTAGTGGGGACTGACACCATAGACCGTGTCCTGAACCAAGTGGGTATAAGGTGGTGAAGGGAATGGGGCACGATTTAGTAGAGCTGCTGAAGGGTTTCAGAGTAATTTCTTCTGAGGTCAAACTGTTGATCTTTCGATTAATTGGGGATCATGATGTACTACTAGGTGCCACTCATGATCGTTCTATAATTAATGGGTTAATTATAGACGGCCAACATAAATCGAAAGCCTATTTAGTCACACGCACTACGAGTAATCCGAGGGATTTAAAACGAGTTGAAAATTGGATTTTCCGATCAAGAGAAATAAGTCAAATCTGAGTTAATCAGAGGCGCAATGGAAGCTAAAAATGGCTAAGTCTTTTGAAGGCTTATTGGGCGAATTAAATGAGTTTAATTCGCGACCGGTTCGGGTTGGTTTGGCCGGCCAAAGAGGGTGCTAACCCTCCTTGTGGTGGCCGGCCATTAAAGGGAATTAAATCAATTTATTTGGTTTAATTAATAAAATAAATCTAGTGTGATTTGTTTTATAAATTATGGATAAATAAATTTGTATAAAGAAATTTATATAAATAAATTTGTAGAAATTTATTCTTTTTATGGAAGTTAAAATAATCCATGAATTGGTTTATTTTAATTTTATAAAATCAATTAAGAATTGATTTTTTCATAATAAGAAAGTTTATAAATTTCTTATAAAATTTATTCCATAATTTAAAGAGAAGAAGAATTTGTTTTATTATAAATTAGTTATAATAAGACTCGGCTTAAACGGAATAATTAATAAGAGAATTTATAAGATAAATTTCTTATAACTAATTCCGTTAATTCCGTTAATTCGGTTTAGAGAGAGACTTAGCAAAGGAGTTGCTACTATATAAAGGAACCAAAAGCAAGCCCTTATTCCCAATCAACTAATCAAGTTGTGAAGAGCTCTCCCTCTCTCTCTCTTCTCTTCTCCCTCCCCTCTCCTCCATTAGGGCCGGCGCCCACTTGGTGACCTAGGGTCGGCGCCCTTCCTCCATCTAGGGCTGGCGCACCTCATCCACTTCCTTGGGTTGTGGCGTGAGCATTCAAGAAGAAGGAGAACCCGAACAAGAAGAAGAAGAAGCGGATAGCGATTCCTCTCTTCTCGGAATTCGATTCCGTTACTTCGTTGGTTAGTTTCCTAATTCTTCTCTTGATCTTCTTTGTTGTGCCTATAGAGAATCTAGTAGTTTTCGTCGGCACAAAACTCGTGACTTTGCGAAGTCATCCCGAAGAGAACTCGGCGTGGACGCGAATAGAGGCGGAGCTTCCAAGGGACACTACGGTTGGATCTCGTCCCTTTCTTCGAGTTACGAGAGGTATAATGTAAATTAGTTTACTTTTCCGCAAAGTTTTATTTTATGATTATGTCAACACACTATAAGGTTGCATGCTAGATACGAAGTTAAAATAATTTAGAAAATTATTTTATGCAAACTCTTCCGCTGCACGTAAAAATTTAAAATTTTACGAACTCGTATCCTTATCGACATGCACCCGGTCCCAACACATTTAGGGTACCCTCAATGTACCTTAGGATTCTTTTTAGTGCTGCTAAGTGAGATTCCTTAGCACAGGTTTAGTATCTAGCACACATTCCTACAACGAACAAAATGTCAGGTCTACTAGAAGTTAAGTATAATAAACTACCTAAGTATACTTCTGTATATCCTTAGGTCAACTGGTTTACCTTCAGGGTCATTGTCTATTTTGACATTTGTGGCCATGGGAGTACCTAAGCTTTTAGAATTTTCCATTTTGAATTTCTTGATTAATTCTCTTGCATATTTGGATTGATAATCATAGTTACCATCCCTGGGTTGTTTTATTTGGAGACCTAAGAAAAAGTTTAGCTCACCTACCAAACTCATTTCAAACTCACTCTCCATAATCTTGACAAATTCTTTCAAAAAGTTAGAATTTGTTGACCCAAATATTATGTCATCTACGTATATTTGAGCTATAAATATGTCTTTTTCTTAGGTTTTAACAAATAAGGTTGAGTCGATTTGGCCTTGGTTAAATTCCTTAGAAATCAAGTAGGTTGATAGTCTTTTGCACCACGCCCTAGGTGCTTGTTTTAACCCATAAAGGGCTTTCCTAAGTTTGAACACATACTCAAGATTGACTAAGTCCTCAAATCCTGGGGGCTGCCCTACGTATGTTGAGGCAATCGGCCCTAGAATGATTGGAAGATCATGGTTTTGATGTGTGTGTGTGAATATGTTTAAGGTTAGAGTGTTATGTTGTATTTGATATGTGTGATTGAGTTTGCAAGACTTAGAGAATCACACATGGCAAACATATCTGAGGGACGAGAGCCGAGGGAGGAGGACTCCAAGGGCAAGCCAGGAAGTGGACTTCAAGGGTACACGTGAAGGGTGGCATGGAGGCAAGCCAAGGGAAGGCTTGTGTGCGCATCCGAGGGACGAGAGCCAGAGGAAGATGACTTCAAGGGGCGAGCCAAGGGAGTGCACCTGAAGGCATACGTGAAGGAGAGTGTTAGAGTGATTGTAAGTGAGTGGAGGCTGGGCAGTCGACTGATAGGAAGCCAGTCGACTGCCAAAACTCACAGAAAGTTTACAGCCTCTTACTAGTCGACTGGCCCAGAGGCAGTCGACTGGTAGTCCCCGAAAACTAGCCGTTGGTTAGAAATTAATGCTAGACCAGTCGACTGCCCCAGGGGCAGTCGACTGGTGCGGGGCTGGATAGACTGCGAGTCTGTCCTGTTCTCTTATAAAAAGAGGACTTTTTCGCACGTGAATGGTACGGTTTCGTACTGTAACAAAGAGTTGTTCGTGCATAGAGTCTTCGCATCTTCCTCTCTCTCTAATCATTGCATTCTGTAAAGAGGAAGACAACACCGTTGTAAAGGTTTCTCCACCTGAAGGAGACTTTTCATAGTGGAGGTGGAGTACGCGCGTGGATCCTTAGATTAGTCACCTATTTGGGTGGATACCAAGTAAATTCCGGTGTTAGCATTGCTCTCTCTCTCTCTCTTTTGCATATTATTGTTTGTATTGCGCTAACTTCTATGTAGAGAATTCAATGATAAAGTGCTATTCACCCCCTTTAGCAACGTCTTCGATCTATCAATTGGTATCAGAGCCGGTTCGTTTCAGAAGAACTCACCGTCGACCAGAGCAATGTTAAATGGCATTTCAAGAGGGATACAACACTACACGGCCACCCTTCTTCGACGGGAATGACTTCGCATACTGGAAAGGTAGAATGTAGTACTATCTTATGAATGACATTGAAAACTGGATTAGTATTGTAGATGGATTCGATGCACCCGTCGACGAAAGAGGAGAGCCGACACCCATAAGATCGTGGTAAAAGGAAGTCATGAAGAGGGCGCAGTCAAATGCCAAGGCCACCACCACACTTCAGTGCGGGCTCTCAAAGGAGCAACTCAACAAGGTGGGGTCATTCAAGAGCGCCAAAGAGTTGTGGGAGAAACTGGTTGAACTGAACGAAGGGTCCAACGAGTCCAAAAGGGCAAAGAAGGACTTGCTTGTGGCCCAACTCCAATCCCTGTCCATGAAGAGCAACGAATCTGTCAGCCAGCTGCATGGAAGGGTGAAGGAGATCATCAACGAACTCCATGTGATTGGAGAAAAGATTGAAAACCGGGATCTCGTTAGGTACGTCCTACAAGCCTTCCCGAGAACTTCCTTGTGGGCATCTATGGTTGATGCCTACAAAGTATCAAGGGATTTGTCCATAGTTAAATTAGATGATTTGTTTTGTGAATTTGAACTGCACGAACAGCTAATGTTTTGGCCAAAGAGAAAGGTATAGCTTTTATTGCAGAAAAGGAGAAGAAGAAGAGGAAGGAGAAGAAGAAGGTGGTCTATTCCTCCTCATCCGACTCAGAGGAGTCCAGTGCCTCTATAGATAGCGACCAAGAGGCTTTTATGGTAAGAAAAATGCGTAGGGCTTTTAAAAGTTTTTCTAACAAGTCTTATGCTAGGAAAGGGTCCAAAGACAAGGGTAAGGCAAAGGACATCATTTGCTACAACAGCCACCAAGAGGGACACATGAAGAACGAGTGCCCTTAACTAAAGAGAATAGATGAAAAGAAGGAGGAGAAGAAGAAAGGTGACAAGAAGAGGTCGAAGGGAAAGGAGAAGAGTACCACCAACCTCAAGGCGACTTGGGATGATCCTTCATCCTCGGAGGAAGAAGAGGAGCAAGTGTCTCACTTTGCCCTCATGGTCGTGAACCACTCAGAGTCATCATATGATGAAGGAAGCTCGAGCAGTGAAGATGAGAGCGCTTCATCATCATCATCCGAGTCAGAAGCTTTGGTAAGTGAGGTATACAACTTACCCTCCTCCACTTTAGTTAAAATTATTTCTAGCACCAACATGGATTTAGCTAAAGCTAGAAGTAAGATTAAGGACATGAACGATGAAATTGTCATGCTTAGAGTAGAGTCTACAAAACTTAAGGAAGACTTACATGCTTGTTCTCTTACATCACATGATTCATGTTTTGAAATTGAAAATAGGGAACTAAAGAAAAAGGTAGAGGATCTCACAAAGGCACTTAGGAAATTTCAAGTGGGCTCTAGCAACTTAGATATGATAATTAACAGTCAAAGGGTCGTCTATAACAAGGTCAGATTAGGATATAGGCCAAAGACAAAGGAAGTGGCTTTTGTCTCACTCATGGGTAGGATTGGTGCATCTAGGAGACAAGGGACTAAGGGAAACATCAAGAGGGCATGGGTACCTAAGAAATTTTTGAATGATGCTTGTGGATCAAAAATTTGGGTACCAAAAGAGTATGTTTTCCATGTTGTATAGGTGAAGGTGAAGGAGGCCTCAACCATGTGGATAGTAAATAGTGGATGCTCAAGACATATGACCGGAGATGTGAGCAAGTTCACTACTATTAGCTACCTAAGAGAAGAGACGGTCTCCTTTGGAAATAGTGGAAAACTGAAAATAATTGGTAGGGGCACCATTGAGGTATCTTCTACAATTTCTATCCATAAGGTACTTTTAATCAAAGGCATGAAGTTTAATTTACTTAGTGTAAGTCAATTATGTGATGCGGGCTATAGGGTTGAATTTCATGCTAGGAAGTGTCTAATAAAATAAAATGAATCCGATGATGTCGTACTAGAAGGGTATAGAGAGGCTAACTTGTATTATCTTGATCTTGCTTATGCTACTAACAATTTGGCTAAGTGTTTCATGTCTAAAGAAGAAGAAGGGTGGTTGTGACACCGGAGGCTTGGACATGTTAACATGAGAAGCATTGCAAGAGTGGCCAAGGAGGAGTTTGTGAAGGGGCTACCTATGATCAAATATGAGAAGACCAAATTGTGTGATGCATGCCAAGAGGGTAAGCAATCAAAATCATCACACAAAGGTAAAACCCTAACCACTACTACTTTACCATTAGAGCTTTTACACATTGACTTGTTTGATTACCATAGTACTCCCTCATTAGTAGGGAGTAAATATTGTTTAGTTATTGTAGATGATTTTTCTAGGTTTACATGAGTTTTCTTTATGAAACATAAGGACGATACCTTAGAAATTTTTATAGGGTTTAGGAAAAGGGTAGAAAATGAAAAACCTCTCAAAATTAATCGAATTAGGAGTGACCATGGTGGGGAGTTCCAAAATTCAAGTTTCTCACAATTTTGTGTAGAAAATGGATATAAGCATGAATTTTCATACCCAAGGACTCCTCAACAAAATGTGGTAGTTGAGAGGAGAAACAGAGCCCTACAAGAAGCTGATAGGACTATGCTTAATGTATACTCCCTTCCTAGCTACTTTTGGGCCGAAGCGGTTAACACAGCTTGTTACATTCAAAACAGGATTTTGGTACATAGGTTCCTAGGCAAAACACCCTTTGAGTTGTGGAATGGGAGAACTCCACAAGTTCACTACTTTAGGGTCTTTGAATGTAAGGTCTATATTCTAAATACCAAAGATGACCTAAGGAAGTTTGAGTCAAAAGTCGATGAAGGAATCCTAGTTGGTTATTCATCCACTAGTAGGGGTTATAGAGTTTACAACAAAAGGACAATGGTGATTGAGGAGTCCTCAAATGTTGACTTTGATGAATCAACAAATACCTACCCTAGAAAAGCCTCAATTGATAAGGATATGGAAGAAGTTAAACCCATTGTCCAAAGAATCCAAGACCTACATTTGGAGGGTAATGATCAAGGGGGAGTAAGAAGTACCCTAGAGGACGAGGAAGAAGTAGTCAATAAAACCACAACCTTTAGGCCCTTGAGACATCACCAAGATCACCCTATTGACCAAATAGTGGGTGATGTCACTCAAGGAGTAAGGACTAGGTCCTATTTTAGAGATTAAACTAGTCAAATCGCCTTAATCTCTCAATTAGAACCTAAGTATATTGATGAAGCATTGGGAGATGTAGATTGGGTCTTAGCCATACAAGAAGAGCTAAATCAATTTGAGAGGAGTGAGGTTTGGGAATTGGTTCCTAGATCCAATGATTGCACCATTGTAACCACAAGATGGGTCTTTAGGAACAAACTAGATGACCAAGGCAAAATCACTAGGAACAAGGCTAGATTGGTAGCTAGGGGGGTTAACCAAGTTGAGGGATTGGATTATGATGAGACTTATGCCCCCGTAGCTAGATTAGAATCTATTAGAATTCTACTATCCTATGTCGCTAACATGGGTTTCACACTTCACCAAATGGATGTGAAGTCGACATTCCTTAATGGGATCATTAAGGAAGAGGTCTATGTAGAACAACCCCCAGGGTTTGAGGACCCTAATTATCCAAGACACATTTACAAATTGAGAAAAGCCTCATATGGATTGAAAGAAGCTCCCCAGGCTTGGTATGAAAGGCTTTCCTCATTTCTAGTGTATAAGGGGTTTAGGAGAGAAACAATTGACCCTGCTTTGTTCCTAAAATCTAAGGATAAGGACATATTTGTTGCCCAAGTGTATATAGATGATATCATTTTTGGGTCAACAAATAATGACTTCCTACAAGAATTCATCAAATGTATGGAAGATGGATTTGAGATGAGTCTTGTAGGAGAGTTAACCTTCTTCATAGGATTTCAAGTTAAGCAAACTAATGAAGGAACACATGTTTTTCAAACTAAGTATGCTAAGGAAATGCTAAAGAAATTTGGTCTAGAAAATGCTAAGGTAGCATCTACCCCCATAGGAACAAATGTGAAAATGGATAGTGACCTTGAAGGGAAAATGGTAGACTCTAAGCAATATAGGAGCATGATTGATAGCCTACTATACCTAACCACTAGTAGACCCGATATACTTTTTGCGGTAGGTATGTGTGCAAGGTACCAATCTTGTGCAAAAGAGTCTCATTTGGTTATAGTTAAGAGTATCCTAAGGTATGTTAAAGGTACCCTCAATATCGAGCTTTAGTATCCTAGAACCCCCTAATGTTGATCTTATTGGATACACCAACTCGGACTATGCGGGGTGCAAGCTAGATAGGAAGAGTACTAGTGGAGGGTGGTAATTCCTTGGGTCTTCCTTAGTTAGTTGGAGTAGTAGGAAACAACCATGCGTTGTCCTATCAACAACAGAGGCGGAATATGTGGCAATGGGTGGGTGTGTTTCCCAACTCCTTTGGATCATGCACACTTTAGAAGATTATGAGTTATATTATTCCAAGGTCAAAGTCTTGTGTGATAATGTAAGTACAATCAATTTGACCAAAAATCTGGTTCACCACTCTAGAACAAAACACATTGAAGTGAAGCATCACTTCATTAGAGACCATGTGGCAAGAGGAGACATAGAATTACACTATGTTGAGTCCAAGTCAAACTTTACCGATATTTTTACCAAGCCTCTTCCCGAATCGGAGTTTACATCTTTAAGAAGAGGCCTTGGAATGTGTTTTGTAGAAGTATAGGATGAACCTTGGGTAATAGAATGGGAAAAGTGTGCTTGATCCATTAGGGTGATACATTTGATTCACTTGTGCTTGTGGTATAGTGTTGAATCATTAAAAGTATCAAAATATCAAAAATAGACCAACTATGGGGTAGGCAAGTGTTTAATCAATGGACACTTTGCCCAAAGATCATAATTGAACATTTTAAACCTTTGAAACCCATTTTATATTTTATATGTTTTGTCATACTTTTAAAAGATATATGATTGCAAAATTAGGTTGTAATTTTGATACAAAACTTATATGTTTTCAAGGATTTTGAGATTTTGTCAAAAGTCAATCATGTTTGAAATTTTATATGGACTGATATTTTTCCTTGATAGAGTATATTATTTCAAACATGTCTGTAAATTTTTACAATTTTTGGAATTTTCCTGAATTTTTTGGATGTTTCTGAATTTCGGCTCAGAAGCTGAAAAATGGCACTGACAGAGACTGGCACGTCTGATTTCAGCTTCTGTGATGATTTTCAGAAATCTAATTTTTCTCTCATTTGATGTCATGGGTTAAAGTTGCTTGAGGCAATTATTTTGATGGTGTCAAAAAGGGAGAATGGATAGTTTAAGTTAGAATTTTTACTTAAAATGGATGGTTTTTAAGGTAGTTGTTTAACTTAAATCTTGGATGATTAAAAATGGGAGGAGACATAGATTAAGGGGAAGGTTACCACTAAGGTTCTGATATGTCTTACATTTCTGATATGTCTTACATTTTTAATATTGTTTAGTGTTAAGTTGAAACTTAACTTGGATCAAGAGTAGAATTGAAAATGGGAGAAGACATGGATTAAGGGGGAGGTTACCTCTTAGGTTTGCTATGCCTTATGTTTTTCAATTGCTATTTATTGCTACTGTTATTGTTGGCTGTTATTTTATCTCTAAACTTAAACATATTGCCACACATCAAAAAGGGGGAGATTGTTGAGGCAATCGGCCCTAAAATGATTGGAAGATCATGGTTTTGATGTGTGTGTGTGAATATGTTTAAGGTTAGAGTGTTATGTTGTATTTGATATGTGTGATTGTGTTTGCAGGACTTAGAGAATCACACATGGTGAACATATCCGAGGGACGAGAGCCGAGGGAGGAGGACTCCAAGGGCAAGCCAGGAAGTGGACTTCAAGGGCACACGTGAAGGGTGGCATGGAGGCAAGTCAAGGGAAGGCTTGTGTGCGCATCCGAGGGACGAGAGCCAGAGGAAGATGACTTCAAGGGGCGAGCCAAGGGAGTGCACCTGAAGGCATACGTGAAGGAGAGTGTTAGAGTGATTGTAAGTGAGTGGAGGCTGGGCAGTCGACTGGTAGGAAGTCAGTCGACTGACAAAACTCACAGAAAGTTTACATCCTCTTACCAGTCGATTGGCCCAGAGGCAGTCGACTGGTAGTCCCCGAAAACTAGCCGTTGGCTAGGAATTAATGCTAGGCCAGTCGACTGCCCCAGGGGCAGTCGACTGGTGCGGGGCTAGATAGACTGCGAGTCTGTCCTGTTCTCTTATAAAAAGAGGACTTTTTCGCACATGAACGGTATGGTCTCATACTATAACGAAGTGTTGTTCGTGCATAGAGTCTTCGCATCTTCCTCTTGTTGGGAACGGATGGCTAGAGAGGGGAGGTGAATATAGCCAATCTCTTGGACTTTAAAGACTTATGAAGTTTCTGCACTCAACTTATCAGTAGCACAGCGGAAGAAACAAAGGAAAACGAAGCAGTGCAGTAAACTAAAACCAGAAATGAAAGCAAACAAAGACAACTATCAAGAACGCTAACAAGGAGGGTTTACAAGGTTCGGGGATAACTTGCCCCTACTCCTTGGCGTGCCCTTAAGGTGGGCGATCCCTTGATCGTCGGCAGATCAAGCCCCGGTTAACACCGGATAGAAGACAACCTCCTTCTCGGTGGAGAAACCTCTCCACAGTGTTTCAATCACAAATATATGTTTAAGCACAATGAAACAATAGGAAGGATCTTACTCAAGCACTCAGCAAAGACAAGAACACAGCAAGCTTTCCCGAGCTCCACCCAGCGGCGATCTCACGCAAGAAACCCTTCCTCGTGTCTTCCCGCTGTCGGACTCCAAGCCTCTTGTTCTCTCCTTCAAGCGCTCAAGTAATGGTTGCTTCAAGAATGCAGTAGCTAGCTCAAGGTGATGAGAACTTCAGAAACACAGCAAGCAAGTTGTGGAGAACTCAAGGCGCGGCAAGAAACCAGTTCACAAACTCTTGAACCTCTGCTTCCACGAAGCCTTCTCCGCCCCTTTTTGTTTCTCCACTCAGCGTCAGGTGACAGCATCTCCTGCAGCCTTCAGCCACCTCACTGCCAACGCCAGCTACCACTGAGCCTTCCCTGGACTTCCTGAGCTCCCTCAGCCAAGCTCCAGTCAGCGGCTCCAGTCTGCAGCTCCGGCCGTTGCAACCTGAGATGGAAAACGGACAAACCTGCTCCAAGGAAAGTCTCCATTGACTTCTCCTTGAGTGTTTGAATCCTCCCCTGTCACCTGCAGCTTGATCAGAGTGTTAGAGCAGCATATCAAGCAGTAAATCAAGATTCAGAAGTGAAGCGCAGAGAATCGGATACGATCAGACGCTCTGATCACGTCTGACAGTGCAATTTGAATTAAAGTGATCGGTCACCGGACCGATCCATGGCTTGTGGATCGGTCACCAGACCGATCCACCTCTGTGCTGGGTGTTAGTGATATGAGAGAAGTGTTCTAAGGCAATCGCCTTACGATTGTAATTATTTATTTTAATAAATGAATATTCACTATTTGAGTATACATGTTTATGTATTTGATTGAGATCTTAAACTCATTTACTGAATGTCCGCAATACAATTCACAGCATGAGAGAATTTGTGACGAATTCACAACTAGTGATTATCTCTACATGTGCAATTGTGAAGTATTGAAATTGTCCCTAGTCGATGAATTGATTAATACGGACACTATCAATTCTGTTGAGACTAGCATGGGTTATTGTCTAATCAGCTGATTCTCACTGGCTGGTGACATTGGGATGTCAGGAGATAAACATGAAAGCTAGTTAAGGGAACTAGTTCATTGGAGTGACTGGCTGTAAAACTTCATATGGTAGTCTACATATAGACATGTCAGTGAAGTTCTTAATGCAGCTTAAGTGCGATGTTCCTTTGACTTGCGGTGTTCAAGTCATCTTGGTCATGGAGACTTATACTTTGACATCTTCAGCAAGCATCTCCAAGGAGGTGTGGACCCAGGAAGATTGGGTATAAGCCGAAGTGCCCGAAGATGTTTGAACAGCCTACAAAAGATTCACCACTCCTTGCGAGGAGATGTATACCCAAGGCCTATCGTCGGATTGTTACTCGAAGCCTCTGGCCAGAGCATGACATGTTCGGAGTATGAGTCTCTTAGATACATGAGAGTAATTAGAATCCATAGGACGAGAAAACGTTACTTGGGCTAGGTGTGACGTAGTCAGCCTAGTGGGGACTGACACACATAGACCATATCCTGAACCAAGTGGGTATAAGATGGTGAAGGGAATGAGGCACGATTCATTATAGCTGCTGAAGGGTTTCAGAATTGTTTCTGAGGTCAACCGTTGATCTTTCAATTAATTGGGGATCATGATGTACTACTAGGTGCCACTCATGATCGTTCTATAATTGGTTAATTATAGATGGCCAACATAAATCGAAAGCCTATTTAGTCACACGCACTACGAGTAATCCGAGGGATTTAAAACGAGTTAAAAATTAGATTTTCCAATCAAGAGAGATTAGGTTTGGTTGAGCCAAACGATAAGTCGAATCTGAATTTTTCAGAGACGCATCAGAAGCGTAAAATGGCTAAGTCTTTTGAAGACTTAATAGATGAATTAAATGAGTTTAATTCATTGGGGCGTGGCCTGGATAGGCCGGCCAAAGAGGGTCCCCACCCTCTTTGCTTGGCCGGCCACAACAAAGGGAGGGAACCAAATTGTTTGGTTCAATTTATAAAATAAATCAAGTATGGTTTGTTTTATAAAATTATGGATGATATAAATTTTTTATATAAACCAAGGTTTGGTTTATTTTTCATGGAAATTAAAATGAACCATGGATTGGTTTATTTTATTTTACAAAATCAATCATGGATTGATTTACCATGATAAAGAAATTTATATAAAGAAATTTATATAAAGAAATTTATATGATAAATTTCTTATGAAAATTTATTCCATAAGAAAAAAGAGACTTGGTTGATTTTTATCATGAATTAAAATATAATTTTAACCATGATATAAAATCAAGACTTAGCATGATGGAATAAGTCATAAAAATTTATATGATAAATTTCTTATGAAAATTTATTCCATAAGAAAAAAGAGACTTGGCGGTTAAGAGGCCACTATATAAAGGACCCAAGGCAAGGCTTGGAATTCATTCGAAATAATCCTAGTATTCTTGCCTAGGCTCTCTAGCCCTCTCCTCCCTTCTTCCTCTTGGCCGGCCACACCTCTTCTCCCTTCTTCTTGCCGCGAGCACAAGGAGAAGCACCGAGGCGACGAAGTTCTTCCGTTGGGACGATCTTCCTCTCCGGCCATCATCACCTTGGGATTGGGCGCAAGTCATCTTCCTCCTTCTCGTCGGAATTGTGATTCCGGCCAACCTTGGTGGTGAGTTTTTCCGATATGATTACTTCTCTCTTGGTTCTCTTGTCGCGTTCTCGGAGAATCTAGTAGTTCTCGAGAACACGAAACTCGTGGCTTTGCGAAGTCATCCCGAAGATTCTCGCGCGTGGACGCGAATAGAGGCGGAGCTTCCGAGGGATGCTTACGGTTGGATCTCGTCCCTTTCTTCGAGTTACGCGAGGTAACAAGTAAATTAGTTTACGTTTCTGCAAAAATTTAAATATATGATCATGTCTACACAACATAAGGTTGCATGCTTAGATGTGTGGTTAAATAATTTGAGAAATTATTTATGCTAAACCTTCCGCTGCACGTAATTAATTTTAAAATTACGAACCCGCATCCATGTCAACATGCACCCGGTCCCAACACTGGGATTCCCAGCTCTCACGGCAACACAGCCTAATCGGTCACCCGACCGATCAGAGTGAAGCCTGATCGGTCACCAGACTGATCAGAGTGAAGCCTGATCGGTCGCTCAAACCGATCAGGACATATCAACAGTAATTCTGTAATCAGATCCTAAGTCCCTGATCGGTCACCAGACCGATCCAGGGTCTGATCCGGAGGAGAACTCACTCACTGTTCGCTCCCTGATCGGTCACCAGACCGATCAGGAGCAAGTCTGTGAGGAAACTCCTTCCCCCCTGATCGGTCACCGGACCGATCAGACATCGCTGGATCGGTCACCAGACCGATCCACGAAGGAGCAGCGTGCCAATATCCCTGATCGGTCACCAGACCGATCCAGGGAGTCAAACCCAGCCCTCCAAGCTAGGGTTTCATCCACCGTAGCCCTCCAAGCTAAGGATTTTTCCATCTAACTCTCCAAGTTGGGAATTTGCACCTAACCCTCCAAGCTAGGACTTTTCACCTAGCCCTCCAAGCTAGGACTTTTCACCCAACCCTTCCGAGTTAGAACTTCATCCAACCTAGCCCTCCAAGCTAGGCACCTGACCCTCCAAGCCAGGACTTTTCACCTAATTCTCCAAGTTGGGACTTTGCACCTAACCCTCCAAGCTAGGACTTTTCACCTAGCCCTCCAAGCTAGGACTTTTCACCCAACCCTTCCGAATTAGGACTTTCCAACACCTAGCCCTCCAAGCTAGGATTTTCAACACCTAACCTTCCAGGTTAGGATTTTCCAACACCTAGCCCTCCAGGCTAGGATTTTCCATACCATGCCTGATCCCCGATCAGGAATTAATCATAATCAATCATCATCCACCTAAACTAAAATAGGTGTCAACACCAAAACAACAATCAGGGCCAAACTGCATCAACAATCTCCCTCTTTTTGTTGTTTGACAACCCAATTTTAAGTTTAGGGATTCTCAATCAATTTTCTCAAATTTAGAATCATAGGGGAATTAGGATCGTCCCCCTACAACATGATCATCCTAAACTTAACCAATCCACACTCTCCCCCTTTGTCAAACATCGAAAAGGGTCCAGAAGGGCTGTTAAGTTTAAAACAAACTCCCCCTCAACCCTAGGGGTATCCCAAAATAACAAAGATTTGATGGAATTGTTTTCGAAGCATATGATATCATGTGGAAAAGATAGATCAAGACGAAACCAGCACATACATCATACGAATCTATAACATGTCATAACGGTCATATACATCAAGTGGACATGGCATCCAAAGCATAATCATGGCAATGTAGCAAGTATGCAAATAGTAGTCATCATACTAAAGTAGGATAAAAACGCAGCAAAGGCAGACATGGCAATTCATAAAATATCCAGATAAAACACAAGACGCAATACACATGCATCACAGTCAAAATACGCATGGCACAAGGACACAATAGGCAAGTCAAGGGGCATTCAGCTAAATGTCACACAACTGAGTAGTCAAATAACCATATCACCAGGAGAGACAATGGACAACCAAACTCAACTATCAGCGGGGAGATCGTCATCGTGCACGAGATCATCCATCGTGACATCAGTAGGAGCAAAGGACCCTGGTGCAGTACTCGATGAAGGTGCACCTCCTGGAAATGTGTGGCTGCGCCACTCATCATACCATGTCTGCTGGAGGGTACGGGTCCCCGAGACCTCGGTCTCGATCCTGGTCAGTCGGCAATCGAGGGAGCGAAAGCCTGACCGAAACTCCTCGCGATCTGTCGCCCCCAACTGAATAAACTCCTATAGCGTCTGATCCAGCTCTGAGATCTGCCAGCGCAGATCTGGATCCGGCTCGTCGTAGTCATCATCTTCAGCAGCAGCAGCAGCGGCTGGCGCCTGAACCTGTGGACCTCCCCTCGGTAACTCACCAAGAACCCTACCATCTTTCCAAACCAACGCCCGATCGTGTTCCCGAACAATGATGTCGGACTTGGCGAATGCTCGCCGGCCAAGTCTGCAATCCTGTCGGACCATAGGCATCGTCCGGCCCTTGGTGACATCAACACCTACTGACATGAGCCAGTCGGTGATGACATGACCAAACGGCATGTAGACCGTGCGGCGGCTGGGCTCTCGATAAGATAGAATGGACTGGAAGATGCTCTCCATGATATCGAAATCCAATCGGCGGTGCATGCGGTAGAGCATCAGACAGTGATAGGGTCGAATCTCAGTTAAAGGTTTGGAGGTGATTGGGAGAATACAGTTTGTGATAATCTTGAATAATATGTAGCTAGTGGGAGAAAGACGCAGTGCAGCAAAGGTAGGAAAGTCAGAGCCCAATTCATCAAGTCCGTCGGGACAAGGAAGACCGAAGAAGTACTGATGGATACCATCTGGAGTGACATCCGCAAACGGTGCTAATAACGGATTGGGAAGCTCAGGGTAGATCGAATACATGTTTGGTGATCGACGACCACCCAAATACTCTGCCAAGATCTCGTAAGAAAAGTCAAGGTTCTTCTTGGCGACTCGAGTGGTGAACTCGAAGCCTCCTTGAGATCCCTGCTGAAGATTGTTATAGAATTCAGAGACGAGGTCATAATTGATAGTTCTTTCCAGAGAGAGGAGAAAACCAAGGTTGTAATGCAGGACTATCTCCATGACCGATGGACAATACTCAGTCAGGAAGGGGACATCTATTGACCGGCAGGGTAGCATTTTGAACGTCCTTGACTGGAAGGCCTGTTCACAAGCTGCATTTGGGAATCGGGAGCTCGAAGAAGGCTGAGGCCTTCTGGATGGCGCAGGTGAAGAGGGGGGGGCTTTCCCCCTCGAGCCGCCCTCAACAGCTTCTTTCCCTTTAGAAGATTTTCTAGAGAATTGAAATGATCAAGACACAGGATTTAATCAGGAATTGATCATACACGGTTTGAATCAATTGAGCAAGGTTGATACGAATGTAGGTTGAATCACACAAAGTCAAGGGTTGGTCATACATAGAGTAACCACATGAACAAGATCAGACCAATTTGATCAAGGAAAGTAAGACCCAATCAGATAACGTGATCAAGACACAATGGTTAACAGAACACAGTTGAATCAAGGAACAGAAATTTGATCAAAACGTGATAATCATAGAGTGAATATAAGATGGAGTTGATCATAAGATAAGAGATTTGATCCAAGGTAAGATATTGAAAAGAAAGGTCACAGCCAACACAAGAAGATCACGGCACGAACACCAAAACATGATTAGCTTCATTTGTATAATCCATAGACTGATTCATAATGAAAACTAAATCAAAAGCTTACTTTGGTGCCATTGAAGTTGGTTTGAAAGGATCGCAAAAACTGGAAGCAGAAGGTACGCAGGAGACGCTCGCAGCGCAAGACAGAGACGCAGAAGACTTCGAGCACAAGAGAACTTGCAGAGGGCAAGGAAACGCCCGTAGAAGCCTTGGCAAGAACTCGCACGCGCGAGGAGGAGGGAGGCGCAGGAACACTCTCGTACAGAATGAAGAGGCGCAAGTGGAAGGTTTTTCGGCGCTAGGGTTCGGCAATGAGGGGTTTTGGGAGGATTTAATCGGTTGGTGGATCAGTCCACCAACCAGATTTTAATGCGATTGAACGGATCACCGTTCGATCTGATAGCGCCCAGACCGATCAGGCTATAGCCTGATCGGACTGAACCGAGCCTGATCGGTCGGGTGACCGATCAGGTATGCTCCTGATCGATCAGTTGATCGATCAGGGAGAGATCAGTAGGCTCGCGAGGCTTACTGAGAGCCCCCTGATCGGTCTGTGGACCGGTCTCAGCAGGGTGCCAGATCGGTCCGGGGACCGATCCAGGCTGGCTCAGTAAGGTTGATCAGAATTTTGTGAAGTCACTGAAGGCCCTCCGATCAGTCTGTGGACCGATCATTGCAGAGTGGAGCCAGATCGGTCCGTGGACCGATCAGCCTTATGCCTGATCGGTCCAGTGACCGATCAGGGTTCCTGATACTCCCTGATACGATCTGAAACAATCAGTTTCAGATTTTCAGAAATTTTCCCACGAGATCTGATGAAGTTTATCGAACTTGGATATGATCTCATGACTAAAATAGATCCTTGAACAAGGGTCTAAAGTCCTTATAGATTCAACAATCACTTTGCTCCACCCAAATGGAGTCAAATTGAATCAACAATCATTCAAGCAAATTCAATCAAGTTTTGTTCCAAATTCAGTGTTCCAATCAAGTTTCCTTGATTGGAATGTCCAAGTATGATCATGGAGCCATATACACATATGTTATGCAATGGTTTTCCCCATACTTGGTCACCACAGTGATTATTATCTCGTCAACTTAATTTCTCAAGTGATGCATTGACATTTTGAGAAATTTAGTTGATCCTAACATCTCACCCCATATCTAGCAAACAAAAACGTTTTGGTAAACCTTATAGTTTGTGTGAGATGTTCCCAAAGTTACCCAATTGTTTCCCAACAATTTCGAAATAATCATGAAGGGTTTGAATGCAATTTAACATTCATAAAGCACGACACATTCCCAACTCCCGTCTTAGGAAACTAAATTCATTTTTGGGGAGTGGTTTAGTGAAAATGTCAGCTAGGTTTGATTTGGACTCTACATGAGAGAGTACAATATCTCCCCTAGCTACATGATCCCTAATGAAGTGGTGACGCACCTCAATATGTTTGGTCCTAGAATGATGGACTGGATTCTTGGTTAAGTTAATTGTGCTTATGTTATCACATAACACTTGCACACCCTTGTAACTCAATCCATAGTCCTCTAAAGTATGTATCATCCACAACAATTGTGATACACTCTCTCCCATGGCGATATATTCTGCCTCGGTCGTGGAGAGAGCAACACAATGTTGCTTCCGACTTGACCAACTTACTAAGGACGAACCTAAGAATTGGCAACCCCCACTTGTGCTTTTCCGGTCCAACTTACATCCAGCGTAGTCGGAATTCGTATAGCCAATTAAATCAAATGATTCGGTACGGGGGTACCATAGACCAACTCCAATTGTGCCCTTGAGATATCTCAAAATTCGCTTAACACCGATTAGGTGAGATTCCTTGGCACAAACTTGATACCTAGCGCACATACCCACAGCAAATAGTATATCAGGTCGACTAGCTGTAAGGTATAGCAAACTGCCTATCATGCTTCGATATTGAGTCAAATCAACGGGTTTACCACTCTCATCATTGTCTAATCTTGTGTTTGTAGCCATGGGAGTGGTTACCTCTTTTGAATCACTCATATTGAATTTTCGAAGCATTTCTTGTGTGTATTTCGATTGGTGCACATGGATCCCATCACGAGTTTGCTTGATTTCGAGTCCAAGGAAGAAAGTCAACTCTCCCACTAGACTCATCTCAAATTCATTTTCCATGTGTCCAATAAACTCATTCAAATAGCCCTTATTGTTTGAGCCACAAATTATGTCATCGACATATACTTGGGCTACAAAAATATTATCACCATCTCTTCGTAGAAATAGTGTAGGGTCTATTTGGCCTCTAACGAAGTCCTTCTCAATTAGGAATGTCGACAACCGCTCATACCAAGCTCGGGGTGCTTGTTTAAGGCCATAAAGTGCCTTTTTGAGCTTGAACACGTGGTTTGGAAATTCGGAACTCTCAAACCCCGGTGGTTGTTCGACATAGACCTCTTCCCTAATTAGACCATTTAGAAAAGCCGATTTGACATCCATTTGATATAATTTGAAACCACGATGTGCTGCAAATGCAAGCATCAATTGAATGGACTTTAATCGTGCCACGGGAGCATAAGTCTCATCATAATCAAGGCCTTCAACTTGACTGTAGCCCTTGGCTACTAAGCGTGCCTTGTTTCTAATGATTTCTCCCTTATGGTTCAATTTGTTCTTGAAGACCCATTTGGTTCCAATAATGGAGGTCTTCTTGGGTCTAGGGACTAAGTCCCAAACTTGACTCCTTTCAAATTGACCTAGTTCATCTTGCATTGCAATGATCCAATCGGGATCATTTAATGCTTCATCAATTTTTCTAGGTTCAATTTCGGAAATTAGAGCAACTTCATTAGCCTCATTCCGGAAGAATGATCTAGTTCTAACCCCATGGTGGATGTCTCCAACAATTTGGTCTTGGGGATGACTAGAGGCTAATCTAGCTTGCCTTGGTGTTGGTGGTGCTTCTTGAACGGGTTCACTAGACACAAGTCCAGCCTCAGGATCCGGCTGATCAATGGGTTGTCTAGGTTCACCGTCATCAGACTCATCACCATCAACAACACTTGGAGTTTCATTCAAACTTAGTCTCCTAAGTTCAAGTTGGACTCCTTCTACATTTTCTGATTGGTCACTTGATTTTGGAATTTCTTCAAAAACCACGTCAGAAGACTCTTCAACTAATTTAGATTTCTTGTTGTAGACTCGGTAGGCTTTGCTAACGAGGGAGTACCCGACTAGTATCCCTTCATCAGCCTTTGCCGTGAACTTTCCAAGGTGATCCTTGGTGTTTAGAACGAACACCTTACAACCAAACACCCTAAGGTGTTTAACCGTAGGTGGTTTCCCAAACCAAAGTTCATGGGGAGTCTTTCCTAGAAACCTATGAATGAGGACCCGATTTTGCACATAGTAAGCTGTATTTACAGCTTCAGCCCACAAGTAACTCGGTAGTGAGTACTCATTGAGCATGCTTCGTGCAGCCTCTTGTAAAACACGGTTCTTCCTCTCTACAACACCATTTTGTTGTGGTGTTCTAGGAGTAGAGAACTCATGCTTATAACCTCTATCTTGACAAAATTCTAAAAACTTTTGGTTTTGAAATTCACCTTCATGATCACTTCTAATTGTCTTAATGGTTGATGATTTTTCATTTTCAACTCTTCTACAAAAAGAAATGAAGATATCTAAGGTTTGGTCCTTATATTTTAAAAAGTATGTCCATGTATATCTAGTGAAATCATCAATGATCACAAAGCAATATCTACTTCCATTCAATGATATGATGATACTACAATCAAATAGATCCATATGAAGTAAATCTAATGCATTAGAAGTACTTACAGCGCTTTTACCTTTATGTGCAGATTTTGCTTGCTTACCCATTTGACATGCATCACAAAGTTTGTCTTTCTCATACTTGATGCTTGGTAAGCCACGGACTAGTCCCTTGTTGGCCAACTTCCGGATGTTCTTCATGTTAACATGCGCTAACCTCCGGTGCCAAAGGGTGGACTCTTCTTCTTTTGACATGAAACACTTAGCAGAAACATTAGTAGCACTTTTAAATGAAACTTGATAAATATTGTCTACTCTTGTTCCTACTAGTACTGTGTCCAAGGTGTCATGTTGTCTAACTAGACATTGACTTGGTTGGAAGTCAATTGTGTAACCCGTGTCACACAATTGACTCACACTTAGGAGATTAAATTTCATCCCCTTGACTAGAAGAACATTTAAAATTCTAAGACATTCGGATATTTGAATGTCTCCTATCCCTATGACCTTAAGACTACCATAGTTACCAAATGATACATTACCTCTACTTTTCTTGTGAAGTGTGGTAAACAATGATCTATCCCCGGTCATGTGTTTGGAGCATCCACTATCAACGAACCAAGTTGATTGATGCTCCCCCTCAATCATAACCTACACAATTCGAAAAATAGAAGTTTTAGGTACCCAAACCTTGGGACCTAAAGCATCAACTAAACATGACTTAGGCACCCATGCCTTGACAACTTTCTTTTGAATTTTGGGTGTCCTAGATTGTCTCATATCAGTCCTAGACATGAGAGACACAAATGAGGGTTCCTTAGGGCGGTAACCAATATCGGCCCTATTGTAGACTGCCCTTTGGGCATTCAAAATCATATCTAGGATTTTAGAGCTAGTTGAGAACTTCTCAAGAATAGTCTTGAGTCTCTCAACTTCACTCTTCAAAGATTTGTTCTCTTCTACTAACAAGTCATCATGCAAGTCATTGACTTCCTCAACCTTAGAGGATTTCAAGTTATCAACTTCAAGTTTCAAAGACTTAATCTCATCTTCTAACAATTCAACATGCAAATCATCAATGTTATCATCTCTAGATAATTTCAATTGATCAATCTCTAATTGCAATGCTTTAACCTTATTCTTTGATTTCTTAAGCATACTAGTTAAACATGCAATTGCTCTATAACATTTTTCAAGCTCGGGAGAAGTTACCTCTTCATCATCCGAGGATGATGAAGCCGCGTTTGAGGAGCTTGAAGATTCATCACTGCTCTCCTCTCCAAGAGCCATAAGTGTCACATGCCTAGTGCTCATCTCCTCCTTCTCTTCATCGGATGAGCTAGAGGATGACTCATCCCAAGTGGCTTTCAAGGCCTTCTTCTTCTTCTTGGATTTTTCTTCTTTCTTTTTAGATTTCTCCTCCTTCTTCTTGAGTTTTGGACATTCATTCTTGAAATGTCCTTTCCTACCACACTCAAAGCAAGATGCATTAGTCTTATCAAGTTTGGATTCACTAGAGTTACCTCTACTCTTGAAACGTCGATTCCTTCGCATCATCCTTCGCACGAAGTTCGCCATCTCGGAGGAAGAAGAGCCGCTGCCATCTTCCTCGGAATCGTACTCGGATTCGGAAGAGGATGAAGACGAAGAGACTTCCTTCTCCTTCTTCTTCTCCTTCTTCTTCTTGTTAATTCGGTCCCCTGCAACTAAGGCAATCCCCTTCTCCCTGGGGCCTTTGTTAGCCATTTCATGCAATTCCATCTCACAAAATAGATCATCTAATTTTACAATGGATAGATCCTTGGAAACTTTGTAGGCATCCACCATGGATGACCACAAGACATTCCTTGGAAAGGCTTTCAAGACATACTTCACAAGGTCGCGATTCTCGACCTTTTCATCAATCGAATGAAGTCCATTGAGAACTTCCTTGAACCGGCTATGGAGCTCACTTACCGTTTCATTCTCCTTCATGGAGAGATTTTGGAGTTGATTGAGGAACAAGTCCCTCTTGGCGATTCTTGAATCTCGGGTGCCCTCATGGAGTTCGATGAGCTTGTTCCACAAGTCCTTAGCAGTTGTGAAAGGACCAACCTTGATGAGTTGGTCTTTGTTCATGCCACATTGTAGAGTGACAACCGCCTTCGCGTTTGTTCGGTCAGTCCACCTCCATGACTCAAGTTCTTTACCTTCATCATCCTTCGGAGGGGTGAATCCCTCCTTCACCGCGAACCAAGTGTGGATATTCATCTTCAAATAGTATTCCATCTTTGATCTCCAATATTGAAAGTCGGCGCCATCAAAGAATGGAGGTTGGGTGGTGGAGAAGCCTTCTCTCAACGTCATCTTGTTGATAACTCTCGGATGTTAAGCCTTGAACAGAGACCCAAGCTCTGATACCACTTGTTAGGAACGGATGGCTAGAGAGGGGGGGTGAATATAGCCAATCTCTTGGACTTTAAAGACTTATGAAGTTTCTGCACTCAACTTATCAGTAGCACAGCGGAAGAAACAAAGGAAAACGAAGCAGTGCAGTAAACTAAAACCAGAAATGAAAGCAAACAAAGACAACTATCAAGAACGCTAACAAGGAGGGTTTACAAGGTTCGGGGATAACTTGCCCCTACTCCTTGGCATGCCCTTAAGGTGGGCGATCCCTTGATCGTCGGCAGATCAAGCCCCGGTTAACACCGGATAGAAGACAACCTCCTTCTCGGTGGAGAAACCTCTCCACGGCGTTTCAATCACAAATATATGTTTAAGCACAATGAAACAATAGGAAGGATCTTACTCAAGCACTCAGCAAAGACAAGAACACAGCAAGCTTTCCCGAGCTCCACCCAGCGGCGATCTCACGCAAGAAACCCTTCCTCGTGTCTTCCCGCTGTCGGACTCCAAGCCTCTTGTTCTCTCCTTCAAGCGCTCAAGTAATGGTTGCTTCAAGAATGCAGTAGCTTGCTCAAGGTGATGAGAACTTCAGAAACACAGCAAGCAAGTTGTGGAGAACTCAAGGCGAGGCAAGAAACCAGTTCACAAACTCTTGAACCTCTGCTTCCACGAAGCCTTCTCCGCCCCTTTTTGTTTCTCCACTCAGCGTCAGGTGACAGCATCTCCTGCAGCCTCCAGCTAGCTCACTGCCAACGCCAGCTACCACTGAGCCTTCCCTGGACTTCCTGAGCTCCCTCAGCCAAGCTCCAGTCAACGGCTCCAGTCTGCAGCTCCGGCCGTTGCAACCTGAGATGGAAAATGGACAAACCTGCTCCAAGGAAAGTCTCCATTGACTTCTCCTTGAGTGTTTGAATCCTCCCCTGTCACCTGCAGCTTAATCAGAGTGTTAGAGCAGCATATCAAGCAGTAAATCAAGATTCAGAAGTGAAGCGCAGAGAATCGGATACGATCAGACGCTCTGATCACGTCTGACAGTGCAAGTTGAATTAAAGTGATCGGTCACCGGACCGATCCAGGGCTTGTGGATCGGTCACCAGACCGATCCACCTCTGTGCTGGGATTCCCAGCTCTCACGGCAACACATCCTGATCGGTCACCGGACCGATCAGAGTGAAGCCTGATTGGTCACCAGACCATCAGAGTGAAGCCTGATCGGTCGCTCAGACCGATCAGGACATATGAACAGTAATTCTGTAATCAGATCCTAAGTCCCTGATCGGTCACCGGACCTATCCAGGGTCTGATCCGGAGGAGAACTCACTCACTGTTCGCTCCCTGATCGGTCACCAGACCGATCAGGAGCAAGTCTGTGAGGAAACTCCTTCCCCCCTGATCGGTCACCGGACCGATCAGACATCGCTGGATCGGTCACCAGACCGATCCACGAAGGAGCAGCGTGCCAATATCCCTGATCGGTCACCAGACCGATCCAGGGAGTCAAACCCAGCCCTCCAAGCTAGGGTTTCATCCACCGTAGCCCTCCAAGCTAAAGATTTTTCCATCTAACTCTCCAAGTTGGGAATTTGCACCTAACCCTCCAAGCTAGGACTTTTCACCTAGCCCTCCAAGCTAGGACTTTTCACCTAGCCCTCCAAGCTAGGACTTTTCACCCAACCCTTCCGAGTTAGAACTTCATCCAACCTAGCCCTCCAAGCTAGGCACCTGACCCTCCAAGCCAGGACTTTTCACCTAATTCTCCAAGTTGGGACTTTGCACCTAACCCTCCAAGTTAGGACTTTTCACCTAGCCCTCCAAGCTAAGACTTTTCACCCAACCCTTCCGAATTAGGACTTTCCAACACCTAGCCCTCCAAGCTAGGATTTTCAACACCTAACCTTCCAGGTTAGGATTTTCCAACACCTAGCCCTCCAGGCTAGGATTTTCCATACCATGCCTGATCCCCGATCAGGAATTAATCATAATCAATCATCATCCACCTAAACTAAAATCGGTGTCAACACCAAAACAACAATCAGGGCCAGACTGCATCAACACCTCTCTCTCTAATCATTGCATTCTGTAAAGAGGAAGACAACACCGTTGTAAAGGTTTCTCCACCTGAAAGAGACTTTTCATAGTGGAGGTGGAGTACGCGCATGGATCCTTGGATTAGTCACCCATTTGGGTGGATACCAAGTAAATTCCGGTGTTTGCATTGCTCTCTCTATCTCTTTTGTATATTATTGTTTGTATTGCTCTAACTTCTGTGTAGAGAACTCAACGATAAAGTGCTATTCACCCCCCCCTCTAGCAACGTCTTCGATCTATCAACATATAGTTCCTCTTTTATGAACCCATTAAGAAAGGCAGACTTGACATCCATATAGTATAGTTTAAAACCTCTATGGGCTGCAAAAGCTAGTAATATCCTAATTGATTCAAGTCTGGCTATGGGGGCATAAGTTTCATCATAATCCAACCCTTCAACTTGACTAAACCCTTTAGTTACTAAGCGGGCTTTGTTTCTCACTATTTCCCCTTGGTCATTTAGCTTGTTTCTAAATACCCACTTACTGTCTATTGTTGGTGCAGGAAGCACCATATCGAACCTTGTTTTGATATTGGCAAAGGGTTCAAAGTTAAGTATTATTTGTTATCTAACAATGTTACTCAAGTGTGCAGGCAAAGCTCTAGCGAAGGACTGCTAGGCACCTGGCGAAGGAATGCCAGGATACAAAACCCTAGCGAAGGACTGCTAGGCACCTGGCGAAGGAATGCCAGGATACAAAAACCTAGCAAAGGACTGCTAGGCACCAGGCAAAGGACAGCTTGGTACTGAAAACCTGGCGAACAACTGCTAGGCACCAGGCGAAGAACAGCTTGGTACTGAAGACCTGGCGAAGGACAGCTAGGCACCTGGCGAAGGACAGCTGGGCAAAAGTCCAACCGGAGGAGCCGGTTGGCATCAGGTAAATTCTCCCGAGAGGAATAGGTGAGGACGTGTTCCCCATCGAGGGAACAGTAGGCGTCGGTTCGACCTAGGGTTCCATTTTGGAGACCCAAAGTCAGAACCAAGACAGCTAAGGCTGTATAAAATTAATATAATATTTCTCTGTGTTGTTTTGGACTAACCCTGGATGCAGGACCGAAGGAACGAGTGTCTGCAGCTCAGAGAGCCTCAAAGGAGTGAGGCAGAAGCTGAGTAGGGCGCCCGGAGTGTCCCGGGCGCCCCCAAGGTGAATACAAAAGAAGCATAGCATTTGTAAGCTTCGGCAGCTTATAGGCAGGGCGCCCTCGTGCTCCCGGGCGCCCCCCATGCTCCCGAGCACCCCCAAGCTCAAGCAAACGAAGCAAAAGCCAGCGAAGCCAACAGATAAGAGTAGACCCGGTCAACCCGGGCGCCCCCGTCAAGATCTGATCCCGAGTTTGAAGGGATCAGAGCTGACCGAGAGGAACTCGGATCGGCTGACGCGTGGGGGGGCGTCCCCCGACGTTCCGGGCACCCCCAGGGGCTATAAAAAGGCCCTCGATCCCAAGGCTTCAGGCAATCAATCCTTCCAACGCATTCACGCTCTTCTGCTCCCGCGCTCTGCTCCGGAAAACTCCCGACTCGAGATTCAAGCGCCGACGACATCCCACTGCTCCGAAAAATATGATCTACATCGGACGTCGGTAAAAGAACAGTTACTTTTAAGTTTACTGCACTAAGTTTGTAATATAATTTTGTAAACGGTTTTTGCGAACATATAGAATTGCCCGCAGAAAACGGTCAACGACTGTGGGCCTTGGAGTAGGAGCCGACCGCGACTCCGAACCAAGTAAAAAACTTGGTGTTTGCATGTGTTTGATTTGAATTTCCGCTGCGTAATTTCTCTAACTATAAATCCGAACGCTTTACGATATTCACCCCCCCCCTCTATCGTTTCTCTCGATCCAACATCTATAACTGACTTACCTTCAGGTTTAGGTACTAAGTCCCAGACTTGGTTTCTCTCAAATTGGGCTAGTTCTTCATGCTTTGCAATTATCCAATCTGGGTCAGGTAGGGCTTCTTCTATAGTCTTAGGTTCTATTTTTGAGATTAGGGCAATTTGATAAGATTTCTGTAAAAATACCTTGTTTTAACCCCTAAGGTTGGATCACCCAAGATTTGGTCAGATGGATGATTGAGTCTAGGTTTCCTAGTTTTCCTAGAACTAGGTTTAGCCTCAGGTCCGGCTGGTTGAGTTGGTTCAGCGATTGGTTCAACTACTTGGGTTGGTTCAGCTATTGGTTCAGTTGAAGCCTCAGTAGTTGGTTCAATTGATAGTTCAGTTAATGGTTCAATTAATGGTTCAGTATCTTCTTGATCAAGATTTGAATTGTTTAGGTTTTGTTTGTCAATAGGTTTTCTTCATCAAATATTAAGTTTATGGTTTCTTCAATTTTACAGGTTTGTTTATTATAGACTCTATATGCTCTACTTGTTGTTGAATATCCTAGAAATGTCCCTGGAGTTGATTTTGATTTAAATTTACCTAGGTAGTCCTTAGTGTTCAAAGTATGTACTTTGAACCCAAAAACCCTTAAGTAATGTAAATTTGGTAATCTGTGATAATAAATTTCATAGGGAGTCTTGTTGTGTCTTCTGTTTATTAAGACCCTATTTTGTATATAATAGGCTGTATTTACTGTCTCTGCCCAAAATTGATTAGTTAGGTTATATTCGTTGAGCATGGTCCTAGCGGCTTCGTAAAGGGTTCTATTCTTTCTTTCAACTATTCCATTTTGTTGAGGAGTTCTAGGACATGAAAATTCATGGACGTACCCATTAATTTTACAAAATTCCTCAAATCTCTGATTTTCAAAATCTCCCCCATGGTCACTCCTAAGTCTTTTAATTTTTGTGTCATTTTGATTTTCTATCATTTTGTACAAATTATTAAATGAGTTAAATGTTTCATCTTTGGTCTTTAAGAATCTAACTCAGGTAAACCTCAAGAAATCGTCAATAATTACTAAGCAGTACCGATTCCCGCTTAGTGACTTGGCTTCATGTGAATCAAATAGGTCTAGGTATAGGAGCTCAAGTGTGACTTGGGTTAAGTCTGACTAAGTTGGCTTGTGGGTTGACTTGGTTTGTTTACCCTGTTGACATGAATTACATATGGTATTTTCAAAGTTTTTAATTTTAGGTATACCTTTAACCAATCCAAGTTGAGTTAGTTTTGAAATTAATCTAGTATGGGTGTGGCCTAGTCTTCTATGTCAAAGATTGGTTTCTTCTAGTTGAGTTAGAAAACATTTAGGTATTACGGGTAGATTGATTGTGTAAACATTGTTTTTCCTACTGCCCTTAAGTGTTACTTCTGAGTCTTGTAGATTCCTAATTAGGCAGTTAAAATTGGTGAAGATAACAATATAACCAGTATCACAGAGTTGGCTAATGCTAAGTAAATTAAACTTAAAGTTTTCAACCAATAACACCTTTTTAATAATAAAATCTAAGTTTAGTTCAATGTTACCTGACCCAATTACTTTAAGTGTGGCATTGTTGGTTGGTTGAATCTAAGTTTTTGAACTTGATTTGGTGAACTTCAATTTATCCCCAGTCATGTGTCTGGAGCATCCACTATCCAACATCCACTGATCCAAATCTTTATGTTCCTACACATAAAGTATGTTTGATTTGGATCCATTTATATAGAGGTAAGGATAGATTGAATTGAATTTCACTACCTAATCTGTCTCACCCACATCTAACATTATCAAGCATGTTGACCTTATGGGTTTTTGTGAGATAGTTTTCAGTATGAGTTGAATTAATTTTGAAATTGTAGAATTAGAGTCAAATTTTGGAAAATGTATAATTAAATTTGAAAAATATTGAAGAGTTAATTTAGAAAAATGTAGAATTAATTTTGAAAAATATTGAAGAGTTAATTTTGAAAAATGTAGAATTAATTTTGAAAAATGTGGAAGAGTTAATTTTGAAAAATGTTGAATTAATTTTGAAAATTGTAGAATTAATTTTGAAAAATGTTGGTTGGTTGGGTTGAACTACATTATTAGGTCCTAGACATCTCACGCAATTCTAAGTGACAAAACAGGTTTCCTTATCTGTTTTGTGAGATGTATTAATTTTTATCATTAAATTAATGTTAAATCTAAGATTTAATTAAAACTTGTGTTAGATTCAAATTTATAAAATAGTAATTTAAAAGTGAGTTTCGATAATCGACTTCCAGGTCTTGGCGAGGCACAGAGACCTTTTTTGGTCGTAGCCTTATTGAATCAACAACCCTTTTCTAGACAAAGCCTTTTACCGAATGTTCATTTTCAAATTCCTTCTTGAGAAATTCTGATCTAACTTTCTTAGGATGTGGAGAGGTAGCTCCGGCTAGTTCCACCAGACTAAACAGACCAAATAGGGTACGTCTTACCCTACTTGACTTTTTAGAAAGGCTTCCCTAACGTACTATCATCTCACCTCCACCTAATACTATGTTGTTCAAGTTTCAAGTAAGTCTTTTGTCCTTAACTAACCATTCCTAGGTCTAAAATAAAATTGCGTAAATGAAATAAACAAGCAACAAGCAATAATTCAAGGGAAAAAATCATCTAAGTATAAAAATGGATTTTATATTAGCTCCCCCTGGACTGAAGCCTCGATAAGGGTTAGGCAAGATGTGAATCATGTCCTTTGGGATCCAATATTGGTTTGGTCCAGCTTGTTTATTCAAACTTAGCTTTGGGACCCATGCTTGGACTCGGGATCTAGGTTGGTTCAATACGGAATAGTAAGATCGTTGTCGCAAGTTGGTTCGATAGCCTAGTCCGGATCAATTTAGAACTGACTTCTGTTTTCCAAGAATCATGTCAAGATTCTTGGAACCCGATGTGAATCATTCCAATGCGACTCTGAGTTCCTTGACTTGAGTTTTCAGGGAGGAATTCTCTTCCCCAAGCTTTTGAACTTGAGTCGAGTTTCCTTCTTGAACTGACTCGGTCAAGGAACTCGAGTTGACTTCCTCTTTCAGGAGTTTGACTTCCTGTCGGAGGGTTTCATCTCGGATGTTGTCTTTCGCCAACTTGCGTGTGTTAGTGATATGAGAGAAGTGTCCTAAGGCAATCGCCTTATGATGTAAACATTTATATTAATAAATGATAATTCACTATTTGAGTATACATGTTTTGTGTATTTGATTGGGATCTTAAACTCATCTACTGAATGTCCGCAATACAATTCACAGCATAAGAGAATTTGTGATGGGATCATAACTAGTGACTATCTCTAATGTGCAATTGTGAAGTATTGAAATTGTCCCTAGTCGATGAATTGATAAAAACGGACACTATCAATTCTGTTGAGACTAGCATGGGTTATTCTCTAATCAGCTGATTCTCACTGGCTGGTGACATTGGGATGTCCGGAGATAAACATGGATGCTAGTTAAGGGAACTAGTTCATTGGAGTGACTAGCTGTAAGACTTCATATGGGAATCTACATGTAGATATGTCAATGAAGTTCTTACTACGGCTTAAGTGCGATGTTCCTTTGACTTGCGGTGTTCAAGTCATCTTGGTCATGGAGACTTATACTTTAACATCTTAAGCAAGCATCTCCAAGGAGGTGTGGACCCAGGATGATTGGGTATAAGCCGAGGTGCCCGAAGATGTTTGAACAGCCTACAAAGGATTCACCACTCCTTGCGAGGAGTTGTATACCCAGGCCTATCGTCGGACTGTTACTCAAAACCTCTGGCCAGAGTATATCATGTTTAGAGTGCGAGTCTCTTAAATACATGAGAGTAATTAGAAATCCAAAGGACGAGAAAGACACTACTTGGGCTAGGTGTGACGTAGTCAGCCTAGTGGGGACTGACACTATAGACCGTGTCCTGAACCAAGTGGGTATAAGGTGGTGAAGGGAATGAGGCACGATTCATTAGAGCTGCTGAAGGGTTTCAGAATAATTTCTTCTGAGGTCAAACCGTTGATCTTTCGATTAATTGGGGATCATGATGTACTACTAGGTGCCACTCATGATCGTTCTATAATTAATTGATTATAGACGGCCAACATAAATCGAAAGCCTATTTAGTCACACGCACTACGAGTAATCCGAGGGATTTAAAACGAGTTGAAAATTGGATTTTCCGATCAAGAGAAATAAGTCGAATCTGAGTTAATCAGAGGTGCAATGGAAGCTAAAAATGGCTAAGTCTTTTGAAGGCTTTTTAGGCGAATTAAATGAGTTTAATTCGCGGCGGTTCGGGTTGGTTTTGGCCGACCAAAGAGGGTGTTAACCCCCCCTTTGGTGGCCGGCCAATAAAGAGGAGAAAACCAATTAATTTTGGTTTAATTAATAAAATGAATCTAGTGCGATTTATTTTATAAATTATGGATAAATAAATTTGTATAAAGAAATTTATATAAATAAAATTTATAGAAATTTATTCTTTTATGGAAGATTAAAATAATCCATGAATTGGTTTATTTTAATTTTATAAAATCAATTATGAATTGATTTTTCCATAATAAGAAAGTTTATAAATTTCTTATAAAAATTTATTCCATAATTTAAAGAGAAGAAGAATTAGTTTTATTATAAATTGGTTTATAATAAAGACTCGGTTTAAACGGAATAATTAATAAGAAAATTTATAAGATAAATTTCTTATAACTAATTCCGTTAATTCGGTTTAGAGGGAGACTTAGCAAAGGAGTTGCTACTATATAAAGGAACCAAAGGCTAGCCCTTATTCCAATCAATTAATTAAGAGATTAATTATTCTCTCTTCTCTTCCCTCTCTTGCCTAGGGCCGGCGCCCACCCTAGAGGATTAGGGCCGGCGCACAAAGGACTCCTTGGAGGAGGCCGTGAGCTTCAAGAAGAAGAAGGAGAACCCGAATACGAAGAAGAAGAAGCGGATAGCGACTCCTCTCTTCTCGGAATTCGATTCCGTTACTTCGTTGGTTAGTTTCCTATCTTTCCTCTCTTGTTCATCTAGTTGTGCCTTCCGAGAATCTAGTAGTTCTCATCGGCACAAAACTCGTGACTTTGCGAAGTCATCCCGAAGAGAACTCGGCATGGACGCGAATAGAGGCGGAGCTTCCAAGGGACGCTACGGTTGGATCTCGTCCCTTACTTCGAGTTACGAGAGGTACTTGGTAAATTTGTTTACTTTTCCGCAAAGTTTTATTTTATGATTATGTCAACACAATGTAAGGTTGCATGCTAGATACGAAGTTAAAATAATTTAGGAAATTATTTTATGCAAACTCTTCCGCTACACGTAAAAATTTTGAATTTTACGAACTCGTATCCTTGTCGACATGCACCCGGACCCAACAGCGTGACAGCATGAAATAAGATCGTAAAGCTCCAATTCAGGATAACCTCTTACCGTAATCTGTCCGTCCTCCGAGATTGAGAGCTTTCTGGTGCCGACATCTTCATCCGGTTCTGATTCCGTTCCGGATTCGATGTCTTCCGAGGTGGTCAATGCGAGGAGGTTTGAGTGTGGAGCCTCTTCTTCTTCTTTCGAGGATGATTTGTCCCATGTGGCTTGCAGTGCCTTCTTCTTCCGAGCTTTCTTGTTCTCCTTCAGGTTGGGGCACTCCGATCTTCTTGTTGCACTCGTAACATGTTACGTTGCTTTTGTTCTTCTAGCTTGTTGAGGGTTCAGCTGAATCTTCCTTCTTCCGAGTTGTCTTCTTTTTGCTTGTTTGACTCTTAAGCTCCTTGTAGTAGTTGTTGGGGCAATCTATGGTCCGGAGTGACCATGTGTTTTGATGTTTGGGCAAAGGGTTTAAGTTAGGCTTACTCTTATTATTTGATATGTGTGATTGAGTTTGCAGGACTTGGAGAGTCACACATGGAGGACTGATCCGAGGGACGAGAGCTTAGGGAAGAGAACTCCAAGGGCAAGCCGGGAAGTGGACTTCAAAGGGCACACGTGAAGGGTGGCATGGAGGCAAGCCAAGGGAAGGCTTGTGTGCGCATCCGAGGGACGATAACCGGTGGAAGAGGACTTCAAGGGTCAAGCCGAGGGAGTATACTTGAAGGCATACGTGAAGGAGGGTCTTCGAAGTGAGGGAGAGTGATATTGTAAGCTGGGCAGTCGACTGGGGATTGATCAGTCGACTGCCAGCAAGATCTCGAACTTACAGAAGGTAGTCGACCCTGGACCAATCGACTGCCCCAGGGGCAGTCGACTAGTAGCAGCCAAAATTCGAACGTTAGGCTTGTAACGGTCGAATTTGGGTGGGTGCAGTCAACTGGCAGCGACTTATCAGCCTAGAGTTCTATTTAAAGGGACTCAATTTTGGCTGAGGCTTCTTGACGAATTTGGCTTTGGTTAAAGGCCAAATAGTAGTCTAAGGGCTCAGATATTGTCGAGGTATTGTGGTAAGGTTTCTCCACCCACAAGGAGCGACAAGGGCTAGCCGGAGGGTATCCGGGGAGTGATCCACCGAAGGATTCTTGGATTAGTCACCTCTTGGAGGTGGATACCAAGTAAACGAAGGTGTTAGCATTGGTTCTCTTGTTTTTCATTATATTGTTTGTATTGTGCTAACCCTCTTGTAGAGAAAAGAATCGAAAAGTGTTATTCACCCCCCCCCCTCTAGCAAGGCGTAACGATCTAACAGTAGTCGCGAGCTAATCGGACCAATTTTGGACGATCTACTCCATCGTCGTCAGACTCCGAATCTGAATCGGACTCAGGTATTATTTATTGCTTCTTCTTCTGAGATCTTCCTGGAGTTTTCCCTACAACAAACGTTATACCTTTCTCGACCATTGTAGTATTAGTTTGCTAATGTAATTCTAACTCTGAAAATAACTCATCAAGTTTAATTTCAGAAAGGTTCCTAGAAACCTTGTAGGCATCCACCATAGATGCCCATAGTGTGTTTCTAGGGAATGAGTTCAAAGTATACCTTATTAGGTCATGGTTTTCCACCTTATGACCTATTGTATGCAGCCCGTTCATCAGCTCCTGGATTCTCGCATGGAGCTGTGCTGCTATTTCGCCTTTATGCATCTTGATAGTGTAAAGTCTGTTGAGTAGCAGATCTCTTTTAGTAATCCGCGTATCTGACGTACCTTCATGTAGTTCGATTAGTTTGTTCCATAGCTCCTTCGCGTTGCAGAAGGGTCCGACGTGGTTCAGCTCTTCCTTCGTCAAGCCACATTGTCGTGTCTGTGTGGCCTTCGCGTCTACTTCGATTTTCTTCTTGAGTGATCCGTCCCACTCTGTGTAGCCTTGCACCTCACCTTGTGCGTTCTTAGGTATCTCCAGTCCGGACTGGATGATAATCCACATGTTGACCTGAGTTTTCAAGTGGTCCTTCATCCTACTCTTCCAATAGAAGAAGTCTTCTCCTGAGAAGAGTGGTGGTCTGGCGGTGCTATAGCCTTCTTGCATAGCCATGGAATTTTATCTGAAAAAATTTACAAAAAGAAACTTGTTCCAAGACTAAGTCTTGGATTAGTAGTGCGGTAGCAAAGAATAATAATAAAAAATCGAGTGGTGTTGCACCAACCTCGATGAACGAAAAAATTACGAAAAAAAAAATTTAAAATCGAAAAATCCAAAAAATCGCTCAATCGGTGATTGCACCAGATTTGAGCCACCCGGTCTAGTACCACTTGAGGGATCATTTAGAATCGATAGAGGGGGTGAATATCGATAAAATCCTTTTCGGATACAAAGAGTAATACGCAGCGGAAAAATCAAACAACGCTAACATGTTTTTCTTTTACTTGGTTCGGAGTCGATCTAGATCGGCTCCTACTCCAAGGCCCACGGTCCTTGACTGTTTACGTTGGGCAATTCTATATTTCGCAAAAATGGTTACAACTT
This sequence comes from Boesenbergia rotunda, assembly GCA_024364735.1. NCBI lineage: Eukaryota > Viridiplantae > Streptophyta > Magnoliopsida > Zingiberales > Zingiberaceae > Boesenbergia > Boesenbergia rotunda. The sequence goes on from JAGFNQ010006665.1 coordinate 119,527, forward strand.
TGAAGTATGAATACAGAATTTAATATTAACAATTAAATAAAAAAATACCGACGACCGAAGAAAAATTAGAAGTCAGAGTCGTGGGTCGTCGTTGGCACTTGAGACTTGAGCACGGAGTGTTTAGAGCAAAGCGCTTGAATGTTTTCGTTGGAAGTAGTGTTATTTTGAAGAAAGACGATGAACCCCTTTATATACTGTCTTCTGGGGCGCCTGTGTTGAATGGGGCACCTGATACGTGGCCTCTTTACGTGAATCCTCATCCGCAGACTTGGCCAGCGCTTATCCCTTCGACTGGGGCGCCTGTATGGTCACGGGCGCCTCATGATGACGTGGTATCTCAGCTTCGCAAACTCTGGAAAACCCTCTTATGGGGCGCCTATATCCACACAGGCAGGCGCCTGAGTCCATTCAGGCGCCTGGGAAGCAGTGAACTCCAGCCTTTGTTCCTGCAACCAGGGTTAGTTCCAAAACGCAAGTAATAGATAAGTTAAGTCCAGTTAACAGTCGGAGTTGTCTTAGTTCTGACTTTGGGCTTCCCAAATTGAACCCTAGGTCGAACAGACGCCTAATGTTCCCTCCTCGGGGAACGTGTCCTCGCCTACTCCTCTCAGGAGAATTAACCTTTTTGCCAACCAGCTCCTCCGATTAGACTTTTGCTCAATCTTCCGGATCAGGACTTTGTGCCCAATCCACGGCCAAGTCTTATTGCCCAACCCTCGGTCAGGACTTAGGTGCCCAGCCCTCGGCCAGAACTTATTGCCCAATTCCTTGAATCAGGACTTCATGTCCAGTCTGCGACCAAGACTTATTGCCCAACTCTCGGTCAAGACTTAGGTGCCCAGCCCTCGACCAGGACTTATTGCCCAATTCCTTGAATTAGAACTTCGTGCCTAGTTTACCTAGAACTTTTCCTGCGCACTTAAACAACTTCATTAGATCACAATGTAACCTTAACTTATGAACCCTTTGTCATTATCAAACCCCAGTTTCAATCTTGGTGTTTCCAGCACCAACACACTACACAATATATAAACTCCAAATCATCTAGAGAAAATTCAAGTTAGTTACTTCACCCTTTTCAATTTATAATGTAGTTAATTAACCCTTATATGGGTAAGCATGTCAAAGAATATATACAACAAAGATGATGTTGTAATATCAAACTGAAGAATATAGATAGAAGAAAGATGATGCATGGCATCTATTTTGTGCTAGAATGTCAAGTAGTCAGAGAGTTCCAAGTTAATTGCGGACCATATTGATATGAACGAGAGTCCCAAGGTAATACAAACTGGCCAATGGAAATTCAAATATGTTGTCATGCGATATAGATAGAAAAAACCAATCAAACTGACATGCGACATAGATGTCTTGCATCAACAACAACCAATCATTTTTCTTTAAGTTAGCAGACTTAATAACATCTTCCCATGACTTCTCAAATCCATCAGATGATCTAGCATTTACAATGATATTCTTTATGCTCTAATAGTAGTTTAGAAAAGCCAAAGGGTCTAATTTATTGGGAATGCGTTCAATATGTGCCACAAACAATAATGATGCACACTTTGAGGTAAAACTTGTACAATGACTTTCATCATAGTAGGATCTTGATCAGTGATGATAGCAATTGGTGCACCTTTAGGCATGACTTGTAGGAACTTGTTAAGCAACGGAACAAAAGACTCGGTTTTTTTATCACTTAGAAACTCACAACCAAAAACAATTGACTTGTAGGAACTTGTTAAGCGACATAAGTGGGCTCAGTTAGCAGACTTAATAACATCTTCCCATGATGTCATGCATCAACAATAACCAATCATTTTTCTTTAAGTTAGCAGACTTAATAACTTCTTCCCATGACTTCTCAAATTCATCAGATGATCTAGCATTTATAATGATATTCTTTATGCTCTGATAGTAGTTTCGAAAAGTCAAAGGGTCTAATTTATTGGGAATGTGTTCAATATGTGCCACAAACAATAACGATGCACACTTTGAGGTAAAATTTGTACAATGACTTTCATCATAGTAGGATCTTGATCAGTGATGATAACAATTGGTATACATTTAGGCATGACTTGTAGGAACATGTTAAGCAACAGAACAAAAGACTCAGTTTTTTGATCACTTAGAAACTCACAACCAAAAATAATTAACTGTTGATGATGATTAACTCCTATAAATAGTGCAAAAATCAAACCATAATTTGTTGGTGTTATATGTCGTATCAAATTCAACTACATCATCAAATGCACTATATGCCCTCCTTGATACATGATCCGTTCAAAAATGCTTACTAAATCTATGATCTGTATCAATATCGTAATCGAAGAAAAAAACCTGAATTTTTCTCCTTCTCAATGACAAATAACTCAATAAGTGTTTCGACATCAATACCTTTCTGTTCATCCCTAAGCTCTTGTTCGAAGTTTATAATATCTCTTTCTGTACAACCTACAGGTTCAAGCCCTCCATACTCTATATCTAATAATCATACTTGTTGATAAGTTGGTACATTATCTTCTGAATATTGTTGAGTCAATACATTCTTTACTGCAGAAAAACTACGATGTGAGCTTAGCAAATGCACCTTTGAAGGAGTAGTTAGAGGATGATTATGACTTTCAATGAAGTTAGTAAGAACCCAATTAGGTCCAGCTTATTCCTTCACTAATGAAATCTTTGACTTATATCCTGTTCAAACTTCACCACGTGCTCCTGTCTGTTTTAGTTTACTACCTTGTGCCTGTATATTCCGTTGACCATCAATATGCCCTTCTTTAAAACATACAAATTTTTTCAAGGTAACTTAATTAGTTTTCTTATTTTTCTTACCTTTATTTATTCTTGCACTAAATCCTACTTCGGCATACTGATTATAGAACGCAAATGCATCCTCTAATGATGCAAATTTCATCCCAATTTTTGGCTTTTGATCATCACTAACTTGGGGAATGTATTGTTGATCTTCATAGAGATTTTCTTTCATTAATGTTAAATCCCTGATTGATTTACACTATAGGTGGGTGGAAGCACAACAATGTATCAGTTTAAAAAGTAGTTATAAATATATCGAGAAAAACTTTTCTTTCTTCTAAGGATGAGCATCACTGGAATTGAATACTCTTATCGAAATTGTGGTATGCATGTAAATATCATTATTCAGTCAAGCAAGGGTGCTAATTTACTTAAACCATCAATATGGGGTTTAGGGGAACCACTAACCAACGTTGGGGTCGGTTCGCCCAAACCACTAACCAACATTGATGTTGTTTTTGCAAAAACCAGCGCCAAAAACCTGCTCCAATGTTAGGGTTGGTTTTGGTTGAACCAATATGTTGTTTTTGCAAAAATTAGCACCAAAAACCAATGCTAACCTTGGGGTTGGTTTTGGTTGAACCAAAAACCAACCCTAACCTCGGTTGAACCAACCAATGCTAACCTTGGGGCTGATTTTGGTGGAACCTACCAACGCCAAAAACCAACGCCAACCTTGCGGCTGATTTTGGTTGAACTAACCAGCGCCAACCTTGCGGTTGATTTCAGTTGAACCAGCATGCTGTTTTTGTAAAAACCAGCGCAAACATTACGGTTGATTTTGGTTGAACCAGCCCCAACGTTGGTGATCATTTTTGTGAAACCCGATATGTTTCGTGGTGCACGCAAAACAACACAAACTCACTGCCGACACTCTGAGAGGAGGGAGGGTGATTTGGCACACACGGAACATACCTTTGCAATACATTCTTGCGTCATTCTTCAACACAAGCACCAATGGCGGAGAGGATAACTTTGGTGGTGCTGGAAACACTAACTCACTGTCGATGCTCCGAGAAGTTGGAGGAGACATCAATAAACCCTAGAGTTCGAATTGGGAAAGAGAGGAATGAAAGAAAGAGCTGCGCGGCTTTAAACTTGAAAAGCGAGTTGGCCAAATATAGAGAGAGAAACGTCAATTTGCATGACGGAGGGAGGGAAAAAAAAGAGAAAGAAAAACCTTTTTAACTGATTTTTAAGCCTAGTCAGTATGCTATACTTGCCGTCGCCCACGATCACGCATGTAGTGGTGTGCAAGATATCACCATTGTATATATATAGAGGTTACAGTGTTAAATGCAAAAAAAATTTAAATCGAAAAAAAATAAAATTTATACGAGATTTATGCAATAAAATCTTTAGCATATATATATATATATATATATATATATATTAGTCTATTTTGCTAAACATAAATGTGAAATTTAATGAAATGAAATTCTAATAAAGTGATTAGGAATTGATAATGATGGTAGAATAATTTTTATTCTTTTATATATATATATATATATATATATATATATATATATATATATATATATATAAAAGCTCTTACAAATCAAGACATCCCAAGCGACTAGTTCGCCCAACGCGTCCATCAATCCTTTTCAAGAGCTCCTACAGATCAAGTTTGGAGGTGAACTGACTATGGGAGAGGAATTATTGTCTTGGCAAGAACGAGGAGAGGTGATCTCCTTGGTGAAACCATCCCAGAAATCTCCATCATGTCCAAATCTTCGATCTTCATGCCTCGAGGAAGCTTCCAGTCGAAGTGGAAGAGGAGGTAAGCCAGTGTAACTTCCACGGACGACAACCCAAATGTCATGCCGGGGCAGATCCTTCGCCCTGTACCAAATGGAATGAACTCGAAGTTGAAGCCCTTGAAGTCCACCGAGCTACCGTCAAATCTCTCTGGCTTGAAGCTCTCTGCATCAGAGCCCCAGTACCGCTCATCTCTGCCCAGTGCAAATGCATTGATGAGCACTCGAGCTCCGGCAGGCACCCGATATCCCATGACCTCGCACGTCTCTGTGCATACTCTCGGGACCAACAGAGGGGTAGGAGGATGGAGCCGCAACGTCTCTCTTCCCTTGCATAGTCTCCCTCATCTCCTTCTGGACTTTCTCCATTGCCTTGGGGTTCTTGATCAACTCTGACATAGCCCATTCAATAACCGTTGCTGATGTTTCCGTCCCTGCCACGAATATTTCCTAAAGATAATAAGCTATATATTAGCAATCGAACGATATTTAATAAACATTCTGTCACATATTATATTATATATGTAATTCATTTACCGTGATGACCGCCTTGAGGCAGTTGAATGTGATTGGGAATTCTTGATTTCGTTCATCTTTAAGCTTGAGAAGTACATCGATGATTAGATCCTCCTCTGCTTGCTCGTCAGCCAGTGCAAATTGACGCTGTGCGATGATTTCGTCGAAGACTTTGTCGAACTTTTCGCGAACTCCCTCTAACTTCGATTTCAATCCCGTGAGTGTGTCTAGGAATTTGAGCGACGGGTACATATCTGCCACTGCGAAGCTGCTCGCGTAGCTTACTGCCTCCTTCACCAGGTTCAAGAACTCCGCCTGCTGTTTGCACTTGTCGCCAAACGCGACACGGATCACATTCGCATTGATCATGGACATCACCATCTCGCCTATATTAACGATAGGTGTTTGATCAAATGCCTTGCGGGCGATCTCCGCCGTGAGCTTACGGACGGCATCCTCGCGGATGGCGGCGAAGGACTTGACGCGCCGGGAGTTGAGCAACTCCATGGCGTAAACCTTCCTCAGCTTCTTCCAGTAGCCACCGTAGGGGGCCATGGTGACTCCGTTCCCGTTGTAGAGCAATATTTTGGAGAAGGTCAAGTCGGTGGGTCGGTCAGCAAATTTGAGATCATGGCGCTTGATGATTTCTTCCACCGCCTCCACGGACGAGGCGACGACTTGGTCGACCTGTCCGAGTCGGAGACAGAATAGGGGGCCGTGAGTTCGTGCGAGTTGGAGGAGGATACGGTGAGGGTTGCCGCCGAACAGCTGGTGGATGTTTCCGATGAGGGGAAGCTTGGGCGGGCCGGGTGGGAGAGGAGCTAATAATACTCTGCTCCTTGATGATCTCTTTTTCAGTAAAGTTATGAATAAGGCGAGGAAGAGAGTACTGAAGAAGAAGAATGGGGAGAAGAGGGAATTAGCTTCCATGGCCATGCCAGTGCAGTAGCAAAGCTCTTAAATGATTGGATTGATTGAGCTCTCTTCCTTGTAGCTTGCATGCATTTATAGAGGATCTAAATGATCACACATGGAAATATTTTTAATAAAAGGATTATCATTTTAAGATTCACACTTGGAAATATTTTTAATAAAAAAGATTATCATGTTAAGATTCACGCATGAAAATATTTTATAAAATTCGAACATGAATAATGCGACCAACAGGACCACTCCTTTCCCATGGATCAAAATGATCTTCCTATTCCTTAATTTCCACCGTTTTTCTTTACATGATGCTTGAATAACAAAAGAAAAATAAGAGAAATTTACATGATATTTCTTAATTTCCTTTATTCTCATTGCACTGCAGGCCTCGCTTCTAAACGGCCCCGAGTATACATCTTTCAAAAGTCAATATTTAACAAATTACTTAGGGATTTAGAAAAAGAAATCCATAAAACTTGGACAGACTTACGTGTTCCTCCTGCATACGACAACATAGGTATTAGAATTCAACATATTCTAACTGTCTTAAAGGAAAAATGTACGTATATATAGGTATCCAAAAATAACTTTAAAATCAACAATATGACCCCCCCTTCGAGTCAAAGATAGTGATAGGTGTGAATATTTAAGCCCATGATGTAAGGTTTAGAAATAGGGATACAGAATGTTGACTAAATAATTAATGATTTTTAAAGTCCAACTTGCTTGGTTGATTGACGGGGGAAAAGGTCAACATCTCTCGTTATGTGAAAACTGATTGAGTTCGATTGATGAGGAAAAATGTTTGTAGATAGAAATTTATATGTGCACGACTCCATTGCAATATTTAATACTTTTATTAAATAATGCTTCGTCCACAAAATTTTATAATGTTTTTTATAATTGCATGTAATATTAAATTGAATGGTTTTATTAAACGATTGACTATATTCTATTTTAAATGGGTTGAATTTAAGAAAAATATTATATTTTTTATATTTTTATTTATAAAAAATAGGATAATTAGGTAAATTTATGTCTATTAGTGAGCTCAAATAGATATAAATTTTCATGCAGGGAGTAAAAATAAAGTTTTTTTAACATAGGGACAAAATTTAGGATGTTGTTGGGGGTTTTAAGATAATTTATAGTTAAATTAAAGTCTATTTAACAAACCAAGAATCTTTGATATAATAAACTTTGCTTTTATCTAATACTAATTAAAAAATCAAACTAATTCTACCTAAGACAAATGATGCATCCCTCCAACACATAAGATCACCATGTTTTGCAAATATAAATAGGTGAGATGCTAGAAAAAAAAATCATAAATTCATAAATCTATTTTCTTAATTTATTTTCAAATTTTTAATATCTTTCAAAATTTATACATTCTTGAATGATTACCGACCCATAACTAGTATCTAGATCCTTTAAAATCAACCATGAACTGCATGACCCCCTAGAAACATAGGATTGTGTTCCTCGTGGTTAATAAGAATTTCTTAAGAAAATGTTAAGTTACGAGGGAGATCGTATTGAATGACGCATTTTGAAAGTAGGTTCAAAAATCTTTTTAAAAATATATTTGAACATTTTATCTTCAAAAACAGTTTGAAAGTAGTTTGAAAATGATGATTTTCAAAATTATATTTAGCAAATATTATCTTCAAATATTATTTTTCAAAATATTTCAAAATAAAAGTAATTGGAATTGTCTTTGAAAAATTCTTTTAAAATAATTCTTATGAAAAATACTTTGAAAATCCTCTGGAAAATTGCATTGAAAATTGTTATGTTATGTTGGTGTCAAAAGTGCTAATCAAACTTGTATTTTGATATTGATAAAGGGTTCAACATTAAGAGTTATTGGTGATCTAATGTTGTAATCTAAATATATAGGAAAGTCCTAGTTAACCTAGGCACTAAGTCCTAATTTGGAGGATTGGAAATTAAGTCCTGGCCATGTTAGTTTAGCAATACAGACTTGGTCTGAAGGATTAAACACTAAGACCTAGCCGGAGATTGGGCACGAAGTCCTAGTTTGGAGAACTAGGCAATGATACCCTGACCATGGATCAGGCAGATGTCTTGGCTGATAGAGTACGACGAACATGAGTCAAGACGGATAATGGATCGGACGTCAAATGTTCCGAAGTTGAGATCAGATACTGAGCGAATGTCCAACCGGGGGTTGGCAAAAGGTAAACTCTCTTAAGAGGAGTAGGTGAGGACACAATCTCTGTCGAGGGAACAGTAGATATTGGTCTGACCTAGGATTTCAGTCAAAACTTAAAAGTCAGGATTGGATAGCCTGAGCTGTCTAATGCATTTCATTCATTACACATGAATATGTTTTTGTCTATCCTAACTCTATGGGTGCAGAAAATCAAGCTAGAGGTGTGCAGGAAGAAATGTTCCAGGTGCTTGGAGGGAGTCCTGTCACGGGGGCATGCTTGCTTGACAAATGGATAATGATGGGGTTGAGTACCCTATGGCTGACACATGAGCTGAAGAAGCTGTGTAGCAAGATATAGCGAGTCTGAACGACTCTCTTTCCGGAGCTCCCGAGACCCTCTCGGGAAGGGGATCCCCCGGGACCCCCGCGGGTAGACACGCCCCGGAGTTCAAATCAGAGGACGCACTCCCGAGATCACCTCGGGAAGCCAGGTCCCTGAGACCACCTCGGGAAAGCAGAATGCCCGGGACCCCCGGGTCAAAAGACCCCGAGATCACCTCGGGAAGTGGAGCCCAAGAAGCATTCAGCCTCAAGTAACTGTCCCCCTTTCTTCGGATCTACGGATAAACATCACCCCTTATCGCGGAGTCATCATGACCCATAATTATCGCAACGGTCCGAACTTAATGACGGCATAGACCGTTGCAAAGATCGTGGAGACTCATGAAACAGCCGCCGCAGGTATAAAAGGTACTTCAACCCCTCCGGTACGGGGGTTACGCTCTCTCTACTTCACGCATATCATTCCTTTCGCCTTCTCTTCATTTCCTAAATCGAGGCACTAACTTGAGCGTCGGAGTGGGCTTTGCCAGTCAACCTCCGGCGTGTTCCCTAACACTCGTGTTAATCTCGCAGTGTGTGAATTCTTTCTCTAATGTCAGCATCCGCGTAGGCTGAACCCTGGTGACTGGTCGTCGACGTCAATTCCTTCCGGAACAAGTTTGGCGTCGTCTGTGGAAAACCAGTAAAGCACCAGAAGGAGAACCAATGACAGAGTCGGAGGGACAATCCATCGTCCTGACAAAAGAGAAACTAGATCGCTTGGTGGCCAACGCCATTAAAAAGGCGCTCCGATAGCAACAAATGGAGCCAGCCGCTTCACAACAAGGGACTTCTGAGAAAGAGGAGATCCCAGTGATCTCCGGAGGTCCTCCAAGAGGGGTCCCACCAGATGTCCTACCGAGGTCCTACGAAACCCTGCAAATTGATCTCGCCAACCCACGAGAAGATGAAGGACATACAGAAGAACGGAGAGAGGTCGAGAGCGAGGAGGTCCAGATTCACCCTCAATAGGAGGGGGGAGTCACGAAGATCGCCACCGACCTTGCACCGGAATTAAGAAGTTGTCTTCTAGACTGCTTGCAGAGTCATAGAGATGTCTTCACCTGGGCCACTGAAGAAATCAAATGAGTTCCCCCGGCATTAGCCATGCATCACCTATATGTTACCCCTGGAGCCTGACCAATGAAGCAGAGGCGGAGGCACTTCGCACCAGAACAGGACAAGACTATCCGGGACAAAGTTCATAAGCTGTTGAAGGTCGGGCACATCAGAGAAGTTCAATTCCTGGCCTGGTTAGCTAATGTAGTCGTCGTCCCTAATCTAGGAGATAAATGACGGGTTTGTATCGATTTTCGCGATTTGAATAAAGTCTGCTCAAAGGATTGTTATCCCTTGCCTCGAATAGACCGGTTAGTAGATTCTACGGCCGGTTACGAGTTCATTTCGATGTTGGATGCCTATCAAGGCTACCATCAAGTCCCCCTCGCACCCGAAGACCAGGAGAAAGTCAGCTTCATGACAGCCGATAGCACATACTGCTATAATGTCATGCCTTTTGGATTGCGCAACGCTGGCGCAACGTACCAGCAGAGGATGAACAAAGTCTTCAGGCATCAGATCGGGAGAAACATCGAGGTGTACGTGGCTGACATCCTGGTCAAAACTGGCAAGGGAAAAGACATGATAGTCGACTTAAAAGAGACGTTCGCCACCTTGAGGGCCAACAAACTGAAGTTAAATCCTACCAAATGCTTGTTCGGGGTGAAAAGCGGTCGATTCCTGGGCTACATGGTGACAGAGAAGGGGATCGAGGCTAATTCGGAAAAAGTAAAGGTTATTCTAGGTATGTCGAAGAATCACGGCTCTATCCAGATTCATCTTCAAATCTGCAGATAAGACCCTACCATTCTTCAAAATTCTGAGAAAAGCAGCCAAGTTTGAGTGAGATGAACAGTGTGAGAAAGCGTTCGCGGATCTAAAGACTTATCTCGTCGGGCTCCCCATCCTCTACAAACTGGTGGAAAGAGAAATTTTATTTGTCTACCTATCTGCAGCAGACAAGCGGTAAGCTCAGCGCTTGTCCGCGAAGAAGGCATGGTGCAGTATCCCATTTACTTCTTCGGAAATCTCCTAAAGGATGCCGAAACACGATACACTATGATGGAGAAGCTGGCTTATGCTTTGGTCTTAATGGCCCGAAGGTTAAGGTCGTACTTCTTGGCACATCCCATCATGGTCCTCACCAACAGTCCGCTCGCACGGGTCCTCACCAACCCCGAATCTTCAGGCCGGCTGATCAAATGGACAACAGAGTTAAGCGAATATGGTATTGAGTACCGGCCTTGTGCCGCTATCAAGGCACAAGCTCTCGCAGACTTCATGCTGGAGACTGTCCCAGAGTCTAAGCCGAAGGAATGTGGAAGATCTACATGGACGGGTCTTCCAATAGTTGGCACAGCAGGGTTGGGGGGTTAATGGTCTACCCCCGGGGGGACACGTTACAGTTATCCATCCGGCTCCAATTCAAAGCTACTAACAATGAAGTTGAATACGAGGCGATCCTGGCGGGCCTACAAGCAACCAAGCACATTGGGGCTAGTCGGGTTATGGTACACTCGGATTCCCAGCTCATGGCACAGCAAATAAAGGGCGACTTCGAGGTCAGGTACGAGCGCCTGCGGAAGTATGTGGACCTTTACGAGCAGCTGAAGGCCTCCTTCATGGAGGTTATCTTACAGAAGATCTCCAGGGCAGACAATGCCAAGGCCGACGAACTAGCCAAGCTGACTAGCTCCATTTCAACCTGGCAGCTAGATGAGCCTAGCGCCCTAGAAGAGACGGTAGCACAGATTAGAGATGACACAAAAGGCGATGCCCGGACCGATTGGAGAGATCTGTATGTGGAGTTCCTACGTAGTGGGAACGTTCCAAGCATGGACCAAGGAAGCCGACTATTCCGTCGCCGGGCGGCCAGATTTAAGCTGGTGGGCGACCAACTCTATAGGAGGGCCTTTGCTCGACCGCTCCTCAAATGTGTCGGACCAGAGGAGGCCGACTACGTGATGTGGGAAGTACATGAGAGCATCTGTGGGAGCCATATTGGCGGGGAGATCTTTGTCTAGAAAAATTATCCTGGCAAGATACTTTTGGCCCACTCTCCAAGCCGACACTCTTAAGTTTGTGGTCGGGTGTGAAGCTTGTCAGAGGCATCAACACGTGACTCATCGACCGACCGAGCTCTTGAAGGTTTCTACAGTGTCTTGTCCCTTCGATCGGTGGGGAATGGACATTGTAGGCCCCTTCCCAATAGGGCCACAACAGAAGTTCCTGCTGATTCTCGTCGACTATTTTTCCAAATGGGTAGAAGCTGAGCCCTGGTGCACATCACGGAGGCAGCAGTGATAAAGGTCCTATGGAGGGACATCGTCTGCAGATACGGCATCCCCCACAAGCTGGTGTCGGAGAATGGAAGACAATTTTCTGGACACAAGCTAAAAGAATGGTGTGAGGGGTTGGATATTCGTCAAGCCTTCACCTCAGTAACATACCTGCAGGGCAATGGTCAGGCCGAGGCCGTCAATCATGAAATTCTCCGGGGACTCAAGATAATGCTAGATCACGTTGGAGGCAGCTGGGTCGATGAACTCCCCAGCATCTTATTATCCTACCGTACCACTCCGCGAGAAGGAACAGGCCAGAGCCCTTTCTGGCTGGTGAATGGGGCTGAGGTCGTCATCCCGAGAGAGGTAGGGGAAGAGTCCGCCCAATGACAGCACTATAACAAGGTGCACAATGATCAAGAGCGGCTGATTGACCTCGACCTCACGTCAGAGGTGCGGCATAGACCCGCGGCTCAACTGGAAGTCTATCGATGAAGGATACAGTAAGCCTATAATCGTCGGGTGATCGCTCGCAGCTTTGAAGTCAGTCACAAGGTCTGGAAGAGGATCAAACCAATCGGCGACCCTGGGAAGTTAGAGCCGCAGTGGGACGAACCATATGTTATCACCAAAAAGCTCACAGGGGGCAGCTACTATCTAGATGATGACAAAGGCAAGGGGCTGGAAAGGCCATAACACACCAACCATCTCCGCCCCTATCGCACTCGGTGAGGTGTTGAGTAGTTTGCTTACCTACTATATTTTTTGTTTGCACTGCCTTGCAGTTTAATAAATAAAAAGAATAAACGAAATACTACTCAAAAAGCGCAGAATCCTTACCTGAGCAAAACCCTACTACCTCCACGGTGAATAAGCTTAGCCTCGGTATTATACATGCCCGACCAAGAGCTGCAAAACCCTACTATCTCCGAGTTGAGTAGGCTTGGCCTCGGTGTTGTACAAGCCTGACCAAGAGTTACAAAACCATACTACCTCCACGGTGAGTACAGTTGGCCTCGGTATTGTACATTCTCGGCCAAGAGCTGCAAAACCCTACTACCTCCGCGGTGAGTACGCTTGGCCTCGGTGTTGTACATACCCGGCCAAGAGCTGCAAAACCCTACTACCACCGCGGTGAGTAGGCTTGGCCCCGGTGCTGTACATGCCCAGCCAAGAGCTGGAAAACCCTACTACCTCCGCGGTAAGTAGGCTTGGCCTCGGTGTTGTACATGCCCGACCAAGAGCTACAAAACCCTACTACCACCGCGGTAAGTAGGCTTGGCCTCGGTGTTGGACATGCCCAGCCAAGAGTTGCAAAACCCTACTACCTCCGCGGTGAGTAGGCTTGGCCTCGGTGTTGTACATGCCCGACCAAGAGCTGAAAAACCCTACTACCTCCGCGGTGAGTAAGCATGGCCTCGGTGTTGTAAATTCCCGGCCAAGAGCTGCAAACCCTACTACTCGGCGGTGAGTAGGATTCGCTTGGTGCGTATATGCCAGCCAAGAGCTGCAAAACCCAACTACCTCCACGATGAGTAGGCTTGGCCTCGGCGTTGTACAGCCCGACCAAGAGCTACAAAACACTACTACCTCCACGGTGAGTAGGCTTGGCCTCGGTGCTATACATGCCCGGCTAAGAGCTGCAAAACCCTACTACCTCTGCGGTGAGTAGGCTTGGCCTCGGTGATGAGCATGCCCGACTAAGAGCTGCAAAACTCTACTACCTCCGCGGTAGTAGGCTTGGCCACGGTGTCGTACATGCCCGGCCATGAGCTGCAAAACCCTACTACCTCCGCGGTGATTAAGCTTGGCCTCGGTGATGAACATGCCCGACCAAGAGCTGCAAAACCCTAGTACCTCCGCGGTGAGTAGGCTTGGCCACGGTGTCGTACATGCCCGGCCAAGAGCTGCAAAACCCTACTACCTCCGCGGTGATTAGGCTTGGCTACAGTGTCGTACATGCCCGGCCAAAAGCTGCAAAACACTACTACCACCGCGGTGAGTAGGCTTGGCATCGGTGCTGTACATGCCCAGCCAAGAACTGCAAAACCCTACTACCTCCGCAGTGAGTAAGCTTGACATCAGTGCTGTACATAGTCAGCCAAGAGTTGTAAGACCCTACTACCTCCGCAGTGAGTAGGCTTGGCCTCGGTGTTGTACATGCCCGGCCAAGAGCTGCAACACCCTACTACCTCTGCGGTGAGTAGGCTTGGCCTCGGTGTTGTACATGCCCGGCCAAGAGCTGCAAAACCCTACTACCTCCGCGGTGAGTAGGCTTGGTCATGGTGCTATAGAAGCCCGGCGAAGAGCAGGAAAAGCCTACTACCTCCATGGTGAGTAGGATTGGCCTCGGTGTTGTACATGCCCGGCCAAGAGCTGCAAAATCATACTACCTCCGCGGTGAGTAGGCTTGGCCTCGGTGTCGTACATGTCCGGCCAAGAGCTGGAAACCCTACTATCTCCACGGTGAGTAGGCTTAGCCTCGGTATTGTACATGCCTGACCAAGAGCTGTAAAACCCTACTACATGCACGATAAGTAGACTTGGCTTCGGTGCTGTACATGCACGGCCAAGAGCTGCAAAACTCTACTATCTACGCGGTGAGTAGGTTTGGCTTCGGTGTTGTACATGCCCTACCAAGAGCTGCAAAATCCTACTACCTCCGTGGTGAGTAGGCTTGGGCTCGGTGCTGTACATGCACGACCAAGAGCTGCAAAACCCTACTACCTCCGCGGTGAGTAGGCTTGACTTCGGTGTTGTACATGCCCGGCTAAAAGCTACAAAACCCTACTGCCTCCGTGGTGAGTAGGCTTGGCCTCGGTGTTGTACATGCCCGGCCAAGAGCTGCAAAACCCTACTGCCTCCGCGGAAGGCTTGGCCTCGGTGATGTACATGTTAGTAGGAGCCCTAGAGCCAATTATGTGATGATTGACTAGGGACATTTTATATTATATTCTATCATTAATAAAACATGTTTAGTTATTATACTTCCTTTGTATTCTGTGTCAAATAACTTAGTATAATAATGTCCTTGTGTAGTAGGTTCTTATCTACGTTATATCGATTGGTTGAATCGATAGTGAGATAATGTAGAGAACACTACACTAAATTATTCCTAGTCAAGCATTAATATTCAGGGACAATAATAATACATGGAGACTAGCATGTAGGTCAACTAATGACTTGAGCTCACAAGTCATGGATATGTGATATCAAGTTGACACATGGGTATGCATTGGAGAATGTGTGCTGAATTGACCCGCCATGAGAAAGTTTCATAGATTATCATATGAGTGTCATAAACTTTCTCATGTGACTATTGGTATGAATAGTCCTTAGACCTGAAGTCACTACGGTTCCCTACATAAAGGAGTTATGTACTTTGGTATCGTCAAACGTCACCCGTAACAGGGTGGACTATAAAGGCAATCACTGGGTATGTAATGAATTATGCGGAGGGATGTGAGTGATGTAGATGGGATCTATCCCTCCCATATGACGGGAGTGATATCTGTGGGCCCCTTGATAGAGTAGGACTACTAAAACACATGGTCATGCTCAAATGAGTCAATATGAGATATTGAGCTCATTTGTTTGAGTGAGTTTACTCGGGGATCAAGAAACACAAAGATTAATTGAGGATGACACGGTCTATGCATCATTGGTTAATCTAGATGTCCAGGATAGAAGGATAAGGTCATACACTATCATAGTCACGGAGGTTTAGTCGGATTTCGACGTTTCTTGTTACTTGGGTAGTAATGATGTATTGCTAGATACCGCTCATTGCTTATGTGTCTAAAGTGTTTAGGCACATTGAAAACGTCACGAGAACCTATTGGGTCACATACTAAGGACATGATCCTTCGAGAAGCCCGAGTTGGGAACTTGGGAGATCTGAGCCCGATTTGGGAACTCGGGAGATATGAGCCCGAGCTAGGAACTCGGGAGGTCAGTTCAGGAGCTCGAGTTGGGAACTCGGGAGCGCGGGTCAGGAGCTCGGCACTCGGCAGACTGAGCTGGGAGCTCAGCAGACTGAGTCGGGAGCTCGGCACTCGGCAAACTGGGTCGGAGCTCGGCAAACTGGGTCGGAGCTCGGCAGACTGGGTCGAAGCTAGGCAGACTGAGTCGGGAGCTCGACACTCGGGAGACCTAGTCGGAAGCCCAAGAGGCCCGGTCGGAATTGCATGTGAAGGAAAGAGAAAAGTCTCTTCTCATTGGATGAAGAAAAGGTGAAGAGTCACATAAAAGGATGTGCTCTTTATTGGCTTTAATGAAGGGAAGTCAAAGAGACAAAAGACTCTTGGTATTCATGGAATGAATATAAAGGGGGTCTAGTCATTTTGAATGAAAAAAAAATGTGTTTCTCTTCTTCCCTTCCTCTCTTCTTCCTCTCCTCCCTCTTGGCCGAAACCTTCTTTTGGTTTCTTGGTGGTCTTGTGAACTACCTCAAGTTGCTAGCACAACTAAAGTAGTTCTTCCGAAGTTGAGAGACTGTGTCTGTCTAGATACGAATAGAGGCACGGACACTTGAACGTGCATGAGATCCGGCGCATCTTGGACGAGCGGGATAAGCAAAGGGCACGCTCCAAAGGTATACACAGTAGATATATCTATTAGATAGATGAATTTTGTACGAGTTTTCTTTCGCATGGATCGCTCGAGGGTTCTTGTTTCCGCTACGTTTTATGTTTTGGTGTCGGGAGAACCCAACAGTGCATGCCTGGCCTAGAGCTGCAAAACCCTACTACCTCTGCGGTGAGTAGGCTTAGCCTCGGTGTTGTACATGCACGACCAAGAGCTGGAAAACCCTATTACCACCGTGGTAAGTAGGCTTGGCCTCGGTGCTGTGCGTGCCCGGCCAAGAGCTACAATACCCTAATACCTCCGTGGTAAGTAGGCTTGGCCTCGGTGTTGTACATGCCCGGCCAAGAGCTGGAAAACCCTACTACCTCCGTGGTGAGTAGGTTTAGCCTCGGTGTTGTACATGCCCGATCAAGAGTTGCAAAACCCTACTACCTCCGCAGTAAGTAGGCTTAGCCTCAGTGTTGTACATGCCCGGCCAAGAGCTGCAAAACCCTACTACCACCACGTTGAGTAGGCTTGGCTTCAGTGCTGTACATGTCCGGCCAAGAGCTGCAAGAGCTGCAAAATCATACTATCTCCGCGGTGAGTAGGCTTGGCATCGATGTTGTACATGGACGGCTAAGAGTTGTAAAACCCTAGTACCTTCGTGGTGAGTAGGCTTGGCCTCGGTGCTGTACATGCCCGACCAAGAGCTGCAAAACCCTACTACCTCCGCGGTGAGTAGGCTCGACCTCAGTGTTGTACATCCCGGACCAAGAGCTGCAAAACCCTACTACCTCCACGGTGAGTAGGCTTGGCCTCGTTGCTGTACATGCCCAACCAAGAGCTACCCTACTACCTCTGCGGTGAGTAGGCTTGGCCTCGGTGCTGTACATGTCCGGCCAAGAGCTGCAAAACCCTACTACCTCCGCGGTGAGTAAGCTTCGCCTCGGTGCCATACATGCTCGGCCAAGTGTTGCAAAACTCTACTACCTCCGCGGTGAGTAGGTTTGGCCTCGGTGCTGTACATGTCCGGCCAAGAGCTGGAATACCCTACTACCTCCGCGGTGAGTAGGCTTGGCCTCAGTGCTGTATATTCCCAGCCAAGAGCTGCAAAACTCTACTACCTACGCGGTGAGTAGGCTTGGCCTCGATGCTGTACATGTCCTGCCAAGAGCTGCAAAACCGTACTACCTCCACGGTGAGTAAGTTTGGCCTTGGTGTTGTACATGCCCAGCCAAGAGCTGCAAAACTCTACTACCTACGCGGTGAGTAGGATTGGCCTCGATGTTGTACATGCCCTGCCAAGAGTTGTAAAACCGTACTACCTCCGCGG
Source organism: Boesenbergia rotunda (assembly GCA_024364735.1). Taxonomy (NCBI): domain Eukaryota; kingdom Viridiplantae; phylum Streptophyta; class Magnoliopsida; order Zingiberales; family Zingiberaceae; genus Boesenbergia; species Boesenbergia rotunda. Next base: position 137,353 of record JAGFNQ010006665.1, read on the forward strand.
TGAGTAGGCTTGGCCTCAGTGTTGTACATGCCCGGCCAAGAGCTGCAAAACCCTACTGCCTCCGCGATGAGTAGGCTTGGCCTCGGTGCTGTACATGCCCGACCAAGAATTGCAAAACCCTACTACCTCCGCGGTGAGTAAGCTTGGCCTCGGTGTTATACATGCCCGGCCAAGAGCTCCAAAACCCTTCTAACTGGAAAACCCTACTACCTCTACGGTGAGTAGGCTTAGCCTCGGTGTTGTACATGTCCGGCAAAGAGCTGCAAAACCCTTCTATCTCCGCAGTGAGTAAGCTTCGCCTCAGTGTTGTACATGATCGACCAAGAGCTACAAAACCCTACTACATCCGCGGTGAGTAGGTTAGGCCCTCGGGATGTTTGTCGGTCATCTTGCCCCTCTAGCTGGGCAAGAACACTCGTTCTTCAGGCGTGTTTGTTTGCCGCCTCGTTCCTTAGATCAGGGAGGAACCTTTGTTCCTCACTTGGAATTGATTGTTGGTCCATTAACCTTCTGGCTCCTTGGGCCGGAAGTTACCCGAGACGCAGGAAGCTAAGAGATGATTTCATTCACATTTAAAAATGATTACATATATGATCTACCAGGAAAAAGGAGAAACTAGAAAAGATAATGAAAGCACCGCAAACGAGGGGCAAAAAAGGAGGCAAGGCCTAGGTTGGGGAGGAGCTTTATAGTTCCTGTTCTTCGGGCATGAGCTCGTTCCAAACCCGGCTGACACTCAGGGTGCTCAAATCTGCATCCGGTTTCAACAGTTGATCCTTCTTCAGCTGGCTGATGGCACCGTTGAAGCCCTGATTCAGGCGCTTTAATACTTGTCCAACTAAAATGTCACCGTACTCATCAGACTGTAGAAATTTTGCCTTGAGCTCTGCCACGACCTGGGATAGTTGGGTTGCGTGGTCAATCCTCTGCTGTTGTAGCTGAGCCTCAACCTCCTTCTTGGCGGTTTTCAGCTCTGCCACCTCCTGAGATAGGCGATCATGAGCCCCTAGTATTTCTTGAAGCTTCTGGGCGATGGCGGAAACCTGGTCTTGAGCCTGAGTAACTTTATCCTGGAGGTCGGCGGCATAAGCGGTCGATAGCTCTAGGTCATATTCTTTCAGAGCCAGAAGACACTCCCATTCTTCATTCCGATCCTCTAGAGCTTTCTTTGAGGATTCCGGGTGTCGGACCTTATCAGACAACTCCTTCGTCTGAGCCTGGAGTTGCTCCCGCTCCTAGGACAGCTTCTGCAAGTCCTCGGCGAGAGCCTGGTTCTTCTCGGGCATGGCACGCTCCCGTATACGATAGCCGTGCATAGTTTCTTTAGAAGCCAGCAGGGCATCGAGACAACGCCCAACATTTTCCCTTAGGATCCTGCTGACCTCCAACTGCAGGAGGCCTGTCTCGCGGGCACAGCCAGCCTCCATCTCTGCTTTTGCTACTCGTTGGAAAAGGTCTTCAGTGACTCCCCCGGATCACAACAAGCGGCGCATAACCGCATAGTTGGAGGCAACCTGCGATGCGGAAAAAGGACAGTTAAAGCAAAACAACGAAATAAGGAGGAAAAGCTCAAGCACTATTACCGTCAGTAGGGACTGGTGCAGCATGCCCAAATGTCGGGTTGATCCAGCTGACCGTCTCGACTAGATAGGAGGAGGGAGAAGTTCCTCGGCAGGCTGTCCCGACTGACTGAGAACATCCCTAGGGTCCGTGACGTCCTCCTCCGAGCTAGACGCTATCTGCAGACCATTAGAGGGGGTTCCCTTTATTTGGATGGATTGGGAGCCCTTTGTCGCCGTTTTCTTCACCGCAGGGGTCTTCCGGCGATAGCTAGGCACATCAAGCGACACCTCCTTGCCCCGCTAAGAGGCAGGTGGGTCGGTTGGAGCAACTGAGACGCGGGTGATGGGAACGGTGACTGCTGCAACGAGAGAAGAGAGTTCTCTCCGAACCCTCTGGGACAGAAGCACCGTGTCCTCTTCATCAATGGAGGGCGGTGTTGGGACCGGGTGCATGCCGACGCGGACACGTATTGTAATTGTTACATAATTACATGCAGCGGAAACAAAAGCATGAATAATTTCCTAAATTATTCTAACACATATCCTAAGCATGCAATGTGTTCACATAATCGTAATATAAAATTTTTGCAGAAAAGGAAATTACTCTACGAATTACCTTGTGTAACTTGAACGAAGGGACGAGATCCAACCGTTAGCGTCCCTTGAAAGCTCCGCCTCTATTCGTATCCACGCCGAGTATCGTCGGGATGACTTCGCTAAGCCACGAGTTTCGTGTTCACGAGAACTACTAGATTCTCCGTGAACACGACGAAAACCGAGAGAGTAATCAAATCGAAAGACTCACCACCAAGATTGGCCGAAGAGGAAGATCGTCGCAAGGAAGAACTTCGTCGCCTTAATGCTTCTCCTTGTGCTCACGGCAAGAAGAAAGAAGGAAGGCCTATGGCCGGCCAAGAGAGAGGGAGAAAAGAAGAGGAGAGAGCCCAAGCAATTCTTGGATGGATCCTCTTCCATGGCACCCCTTGGGTCCTTTATATAGGAAGAGGTTTCTTAATACCCAAGCAAACCTCTCCTTGATTATGGAATAATTTCTCAATCAATCCATAATCAAGGCTCTCATGATCAAGCTTCATCTTCTTGATTATGGAATAATTTCTCAATCAATCCATAATCAAAGCTCTCTTTCTTTTGGCATGATTATATAAAATTTATAAAACAAACCAACCATTGGTTCATTATATAAAAATTTATAAAACAAACCAACCATTGGTTCATTATATAAAAATTTATAAAACAAACCAACCATTGGTTCATTATAAAAATTTATATATATAAAATTTATATAACCTTTTATAAAATAAACCAAACTTTGGTCTATTTTATAAAACAAACCAAAATAGTCTTATCCACTTATGGTGGTGGCCGACCATGACAAGAAGAGAGGAGGCCCCCTTCTTGGCCGGCCCATCTAACCTCAATTGGATCAAATCCCTTAATGAATTAAACTTATTTAATTCACCCATTAAGTCTTTAAAAGACTTAGCTATTCTATGCTTCCGATGCGTCTGAAATAAAATCAGTTTTAACTATTGTTTAGACTTACCAAAAATAGTCTATCCCGATTGGAGAATCCAATTCTCAACTCGTTTTAAATCCTTCGAATTACTCGTTATGCGTGTGACCAAATAGGCTTTCAATTTATGTTGGTCGTCCATAATTAACTAATTAATTATAGAACGATCATGAGTGGCACCTAGTAGTACATCATGATCCCCAATTAATTGAAAGATCAACGGTTGATCTCAGAAATGAATCCGAAACCCTTCAGCGGCTATAATGAATCGCGCCCCATTCCCTTCACCATCTTATACCCCCTTGGTTCGGGACATAGTCTATGTGTGTCAGTCCCCACTAGGCTGACTACGTCACACCTAGCCCAAGTAACGTTTCCTCGTCCTATGGATTCTAATTACTCTAATGTATTTAAGAGATTCATACTCTGAACATGTCATGCTCTGGCCAGAGGCTTCGAGTAACAATCCGAGGATAGGCCTCGGGTATACATCTCCTCGCAAGGAGTGATGAATCCTTTGTAGGCTGTTCAAACATCTTCGGGCACTTCGGCTTATACCCAATCATCCTAGGTCCACACCTCCTAGGAGATGCTTGCTTAAGATGTCAAAGTATAAGTCTTCATGACCAAGATGACTTGAACACTGCAAGTCAAAGGAACATCGCACTTATGCTGCAGTAAGAACTTCACTGACATATCTATATGTAGACTACCATATGAAGTTTTACAGCCAGTCACTCCAATGAACTAGTTCCCTTAACTAGTATTCATGTTTATCTCCGGACATCCCAATGTCACCAGCCAGTGAGAATCAGCTGATTAGAGAATAACTCATGCTAGTCTCAACAGAATTGATAGTGTCCATATTTATCAATTCATCGACTAGGGACAATTTCAATACTTCACAATTGCACATGTAGAGATAATCACTAGTTGTGAATTCATCACAAATTCTCTCATGCTGTGAATTGTATTGCGGGCATTCAGTAAATGAGCTTAGGATCTTAATCAAATAATCATGTATACTCAAATAGTGAATATTCATTTATTAAAAAATAAATGATTACAATCATAAGGCGATTGCCTTAGGACACTTCTCTCATGTCACTAACAAACTCCAACTTGGCCTAATGCCAATCGCTACGGTACCCAATACCACATGCTCTAACATGACCCTCAAACTTACTTTGAGGCAATGCCTTAGTTAAAGGATCCGCTAAATTCCTTTCAGTGGGAATTTTCTCAATTTGTATATCATTCCTACTTATAATCTCTCTGATCAGATGATAGCGGCGAAGCACATGTTTGGATCGCTGATGAGACCTTGGTTCCTTTGCTTGTGCAATAGCTCCATTGTTGTCGCAGTAAACCGGTATTGCTTCATCAATGGTTGGAACCACACCAAGTTCTGAGACAAACTTCTTGATCCAGACTGCTTCCTTTGCTGCTTCCGAAGCTGCAATATATTCCGCTTCCGTGGTAAAATCCGCTACGGTGTCTTGCTTGGAACTTTTCTAGCTTACTACGTCTCCATTCAAAATAAATACGTATCCGGACTGAGATTTGGAGTCATCCTTATCTGTCTGGAAACTAGCATCTGTATATCCACGTATTATCATATCACCTTTCCATATATTAGGAACACATCCTTAGTTCTTCTTAAGTACTTGAGGATTGTCTTGACAGCCGCCCAATGATCCATTCCTGGATCAGACTGGTATCTGCTTGTGACGCTCAGAGCATATGATACATCGGGCCTAGTACATAACATAGCATACATGATAGATCCTATCGCGGATGCATAAGGAATCTTATTCATGCAAATCCTCTCGTCTTCTGTGCGCGGACACATAGACTTTGAAAGGTTGATCCCATGCCTGATGGGAAGGTAACCTTTCTTGGATTCCGACATGCTAAACCTTTCTAGCACTCGGTCTATATATGTAGACTGCGAAAGACCAAGCAACCGTTTTGATCTATCTCTATAGATTCTAATCCCAAGGATATAGGTTGCTTCTCCCAGGTCTTTCATGGAGAAAGTTTTGGACAACCAAATTTTAACTGACTGTAAGACTGATATATCGTTTCCTATAAGTAAAATGTCATCGACATATAACACTAGGAATACGACTGCACTCCCACTAACCTTCTTGTATACACAAGGTTCGTCAGGATTTTGTGAGAAATCAAACTCTTTGATTGTCTCATCAAAACGGATGTTCCAGCTCCTGGATGCTTGCTTTAGTCCATATATGGATCGTCGAAGCTTGCATACTTTGGTTTTATTAACCGATGTGAAACCTTCAGGTTGTATCATGTATACATCCTCAAGCAGGTTTCCATTAAGGAAAGTGTTTTCACATCCATTTGCATATCTCATAATCATAATGAGCTGCTATGGCCAGGAGCATCCGAATGGATTTGAGCATAGCTACTGGCGAATAGGTTTCGTCATAATCAATTCCTTGTTTCTGACGATATCCTTTTGCCACTAATCTAGCCTTAAAGGTAACAACATTACCTTCCATGTCGGTTTTCTTCTTGAAAACTCACTTGCATCCTATGGGCTTAATCCCTTCAGGCGGGTTAACCAAGTCCCATACTTGATTTTCGTACATGGAATCCATTTCGGACTTCATGGCTTCAAGCATTTATCTCTTTCTGAATTTATCAAAACATCTTCATAACTGATACGTTCGTCATTGTTAAAGAGTAACACGTCGTTCGATTCACTTATGAGAAATCCGTATCTCTCTGGAATATTACGTGTCCTATCAGACCTACGAAGAAGTGGTGTTGTTTTAGGTTCAACTGATAGCTCATCATTATGAGTTATTGGTTGTGGGTCTAGACTAGGTGTCTCTGTAATGTCTATTGGAGTTTCTTGAACTTCTTCAAGTTCAATGCTACTCCCACTGTTTTCTTGTAAAAGAAATTCTTTTTCCAGAAATACAGCATGCCTTGAAACAAACACCTTTTGTTCCAAGGGATGATAGAATTGGTAACCCTTCGTTTCCTTAGGGTATCCAATAAATAGACATTTATCAGACTTAGCATCCAATTTGTCTGATACAGTCCGCTTTACATAAGCAGGACAACCCCATATTTTAAGGTGAGTTAAATGAGGTTTCTTACTATTCCACGTCTCATATGGAGTAGTAGAGACTACCTTGGTCGGGACTCTGTTTAGTAAGTAAACAGCTGTCTTAAGCGCATAGCCCCAAAAGGATTTTGGAAGAGTTGCATGATTCATCATAGATCTAACCATGTCCATCAAGGTTCGGTTACGCCTCTCAGATACACCATTATGCTGTGGTGTATATGGCGGAGTCCATTGAGACAATATCCCATTGTCCCTAAGATAATCTTGAAACTCTTGACTCAAGTATTCACCACCCCGATCGGATCGAAGTATCTTAATACTTTTGCCAAGCTGTTTCTCTACTTCACTTCTGAACTCTTTGAATTTCTCAAAAGCTTCAGATTTGTGTTTCATTAAGAACACATACCCGAATCGTGAGTGATCATCGATAAAGGTAATGAAGTAGCTATAACCTCCTTGTGCAAGAGTTGACATTGGTCCACATACATCAGTATGTATTAGACCAAGCAATTCTCCCACTGGTTTACCTTTTCCGGAAAAGGGTAATTTGGTCATCTTGCCTTTTAAGCATGATTCGCATGTATCAAATGAACCGGGTTCAAATGATTCCAGAATTCCACATCGGTGTAATTTGGTCATGCGTTTCTTACTTACATGGCCAAGACGACAATGCCACGTATAGGAGTCTATTTGATTATCTATTCGAGCACGTTTGTTGCTAACTTCGATATTGAAAACGTCACCGGATAAATCTAACGTGTAGATACCATTGTATAAAGTTCCGGTCCCATAAAGAACACCATTTAAAGTTATGTAACAGCAATTGTTACTAAAAGTTAAATGATAACCCTTTTCATTCAAGCATGAAATAGATACAATGTTCTTTATTAACGAAGGAACAAAATAACAATTATCCAATTCTAAGACAAGTCCAGTAGGGAGCTTTAGCAAATATGTTCCGATGGCAACAGCAGCAATCTTTGCTCCATTTCCAACTCGCAAATTCGCTTCTCCCTTGACGAGTCTTCTTCTATTCCTTAGCCCCTGTATGTCATTACATATATGTGAGCTACACCCAGTATCAAGTACCCAGGTGGACGAGGAAATAGAGTGACATTCAATAACGAAGATACCTGAAGAGGATGGGGCATCGGATGCCTTCTTCTTCAAGGACTCAAGATAAACCTTGCAGTTTCTTCGCCAGTGACCCTCCTTGCCGCAGTGATGGCAAGTGCCTTTTGGTGCTTTTTCAGTCTTTTTGGCCTTTTTCTTCTTTCCCTTATTCTGTTCTTTGGGCTTCCTCTTAGAGCCTTTCTTTGAGGAACCAACTAACAGTACCGTCTTCTGATCCTGCTTTACAGAAGGCTCTACAGTCTTCAGCAGGTTGAGCAACTCAGGAATGGTAGTCTCCAGCTTGTTCATCCGATAGTTCATCACAAATTGTGAGTAACTCTTGGGCAAACAATGCAGAATTAAGTCAACACTTAGTTCGTGATCCATTGCAAATCCGAGTGTGCCTAGTCGCTCAATGTACCCCAACATCTTCAACACAAACTGTGAGACAGAAGTGCCTTCCTGCATCTTAGAGGTGAAGAGGAGTCTGGAGACCTCGAACCTTTCGGATCTCGCCTGCTCGTCAAACAGCTCATGAAGATGGAAGATGATGGTATGAGCATCCATATGCTCATGCTGCTTTTGCAGCTCAGGTACCATAGCGGCCAGCATGATGCAACTCGCAAGTTCAGAATCGGCCACATGTTTCTGATAGGCCACTAACTGGTCTGGAGTTGCATCTTCTGGAGGATGGTTGGGAAGTTGTTCTTCAAGGACATAAGCAAGCTTTTCTGCCTTGAGGACTATCCTCAGGTTTCGAAGCCAGTCCATGAAGTTTGGCCCAGTCAGCTTATTGGTGTCCAAAATGGAACGCAAATTCAGAGAAGACATGATCAAGTGATTATCCTAGAAATACAAATTGAGCTTATGTGAGAAGAATGATAAAGAATGCATCAATATACATTAATTAAATCCTATTTATTTTTCGAATTGAATAACCCTTTTTATCAATTCGGGAGATCGTAGGAACATCTCCAAATAGGTTGATATCCAACCATAGATAAGAACAACCATGGCTAGAGTCCATCAAGTTATTCTTAGCTATGAAGGTAGGTAATTATACCGATTACATATTATACATATGTAACTATCACATTATGCTATCAACTAATTGAATGTTTGCATAAATCATTGGGTTGTTAACTCATTAACAAGTATGCAACAATATACATAGCACCCAACTGCACCTCTCTTTACATCGACCTTGGCTGTGGCACAACAAATCGATGCTCCAAGCTTAAGGCTGACCCATTAATCAAGAAATAGTTTTAATATGGTTGGAGCTCATTCAACCGTTTAGTCAGGCTTGGATGTGTCCAACAACCAAAACTAAGGATTGACCTCTGACTCCAACTATATTAATCATAAACTAATTCCATGGTTTGAACATGTTGAGGTTCAAGCCGGGCATGGATGTGTCCATCAACCCAAACGAGAAACAAAACTCCGGTTCTAACCATATTAATGGAAGGTGTTGGCCTTAATATTTTGTAAGGGGTTTTGGGTCTCATCCTTTTCCTTTTAAGCACATTCATGACATATAATTATGTCATGTTCTAACGATTTCCTTAATAAAGTATGTATGTGACTTAATTTATCAAGTCTCATTAATTGAATTAGGAACCGGATTTCCTAATTCTAATTTCACACTTTATTCAAGGAATTGTTTTGGGAAACAATTTCCTAAATTGTCATAATCAATTTCGGAAATAATATGTTTAAGACTTTGATTTCTCTAAATCAAATCTTATTAAATTAAGAGACAGATTCCCTTAATTCAACCACATATTATTTTCATGAAAATCTTATTTAAGGAAATAAACTCTATAGGAAACAATTTTTCCTAATTAATTTTGGAGACAACAATATGTAAGAGCATCACCTCATAAATCAAATAAGGAAATTATCGTTTGAGAATCACCTCAAAAATTTCCAAGATTTGATCACATATTTTATTTATGGATAATTAATTACAACAAATTATTTACTTTGGGTGGCTCCCCGAGGCACTCCCCAAAGAAAAGAAATTTGTTGTAAATCTAATTTGGCCTGCTCCCCGAGGCATAACCAAATTAAACTTGACAATTAAAGAACTTGTTAATAATATAATTTGGATGGCTCCCCGAGGCCTACCCAAATCAATTTTAACAATTCATATTCAAAATAGGAAATTAAATTATAACAACTAACTTTAATTTGGGTGGCTCCCCGAGGCACTCCCCAAAGTAAAGAATTTTGTTAATAATTTAAAAACCAATTTGAATTTAATTGTCAATTAATGTTTCCATAAAATGTCTAGACTTTCATGAAAAGAAAGTGCCCAAAATTACGAGCTTTCCATAAATGGAAAGTTTCCAAAATTAAAAGGTTTTCAGAATTATTGTAAGTTTCTGGTACAAAGAAAACTTACGTATTTCCAAAATTGAAAATTTTCAAAATTAGGAAATTTCCAAAATTGGAAAGTTTCCAAAAATGGAAAGTTTTCACAATTATCATAAAATTTCAGAAACAGAGATATTTCAAAAGTTTGCGAAATTTCATGAGGATTTCCAAACTTTGAAATTCCTAAATCTAAAATTTACCATAATTGGAAAGTTTCCATAATTGGAAAATTTTCCAAAATTGAGATCATGACAAAGTTTTCCGCAAAACAATTATATGATTATGTCGAACACTAACCGGCTCTGATACCACTGTTGGGACCGGGTGCATGCCGACGCGGACACGTATTGTAATTGTTACATAATTACATGCAGCGGAAACAAAAGCATGAATAATTTCCTAAATTATTCTAACACATATCCTAAGCATGCAATGTGTTCACATAATCGTAATATAAAATTTTTGCAGAAAAGGAAATTACTCTACGAATTACCTTGCGTAACTTGGAAGAAGGGACGAGATCCAACCGTTAGCGTCCCTTGAAAGCTCCGCCTCTATTCGTATCCACGCCGAGTATCGTCGGGATGACTTCGCTAAGCCACGAGTTTCGTGTTCACGAGAACTACTAGATTCTCCGTGAACACGACGAAAACCGAGAGAGTAATCAAATCGAAAGACTCACCACCAAGGTTGGCCGAAGAGGAAGATCGTCGCAAGGAAGAACTTCGTCGCCTTGATGCTTCTCCTTGTGCTCACGGCAAGAAGAAAGAAGGAAGGCCTATGGCCGGCCAAGAGAGAGGGAGAGAAGAAGAGGAGAGAGCCCAAGCAATTCTTGGATGGATCCTCTTCCATGGCACCCCTTGGGTCCTTTATATAGGGAGAGGTTTCTTAATTCCCAAGCAAACCTCTCCTTGATTATGGAATAATTTCTCAATCAATCCATAATCAAGGCTCTCATGATCAAGCTTCTTCTTCTTGATTATGGAATAATTTCTCAATCAATCCATAATCAAGGCTCTCTTTCTTTTGGCATGATTATATAAAATTTATAAAACAAACCAACCATTGGTTCATTATAAAAATTTATATATATAAAATTTATATAACCTTTTATAAAATAAACCAACCTTTGGTCTATTTTATAAAACAAACCAAAATAGCCTTATCCTCTTATGGTGGTGGCCGGCCATGACAAGAAGAGAGGAGGCCCCCTCCTTGGCCGGCCCATCTAACCCCAATTGGATCAAATCCCTTAATGAATTAAACTTATTTAATTCACCCATTAAGTCTTTAAAAGACTTAGCCATTCTATGCTTCCGATGCGTCTGAAATAAATTCAGTTTTGACTATTGTTTGGACTTACCAAAAATAGTCTATCTCGATTGGAGAATCCAATTCTCAACTCGTTTTAAATCCTTCGAATTACTCGTTATGCGTGTGACCAAATAGGCTTTCAATTTATGTTGGTCGTCCATAATTAACTAATTAATTATAGAACGATCATGAGTGGCACCTAGTAGTACATCATGATCCCCAATTAATTGAAAGATCAACGGTTGACCTCAGAAATGATTCTGAAACCCTTCAGCAGCTATAATGAATCGTGCCCCATTCCCTTCACCATCTTATACCCACTTGGTTCAGGACATGGTCTATGTGTGTCAGTCCCCACTAGGCTGACTACGTCACACCTAGCCCAAGTAACGTTTCCTCGTCCTATGGATTCTAATTACTCTCATGTATTTAAGAGATTCATACTCTGAACATGTCATGCTCTGGCCAGAGGCTTCGAGTAACAATCCGACGATAGGCCTCGGTATACATCTCCTCGCAAGGAGTGGTGAATCCTTTGTAGGTTGTTCAAACATCTTCGGGCACTTCGGCTTATACCCAATCATCCTGGGTCCACACCTCCTTGGAGATGCTTGCTTAAGATGTCAAAGTATAAGTCTCCATGACCAAGATGACTTGAACACCGCAAGTCAAAGGAACATCGCACTTAAGCTGCAGTAAGAACTTCACTGACATATCTATATGTAGACTATCATATGAAGTTTTACAGCAGTCACTCCAATGAACTAGTTCCCTTAACTAGCATTCATGTTTATCTCCGGACATCTCCATGTCACCAGCCAGTGAGAATCAGCTGATTAGAGAATAACCCATGCTAGTCTCAACAGAATTGATAGTGTTCCGTATTTATCAATTCATCGACTAGGGACAATTTCAATACTTCACAATTGCACATGTAGAGATAATCACTAGTTGTGAATTCATCACAAAATTCTCTATGCTGTGAATTGTATTGCGGACATTCAGTAAATGAGT
>JAGFNQ010006665.1:153964-254899 GCA_024364735.1 Boesenbergia rotunda
TTGTTCTATAGGGGTAAATGCTACCTTAGCATTTTCTAATCCAAATTTCTTTAGCATTTCCCTAGCATATTTAGTTTGATACACATGAGTCCCTTCATTTGTTTGCTTAACTTATAGACCCAAGAAGAAAGTCAATTATCGTACAAGACTCAACTCAAATTCATTTTCCATACACTTAATGAATTCATGGAGGAATTCACTATTTGTGGACCCAAAGATAATATCATCTACATAAACTTGGGCCATAAATATGTCCTTATCCTTAGATTTTAAGAACAAAGTTGGGTCAATTGTTCCTCTCCTAAAACCCTTGGACACTAAGAATGAAGAATGCCTTTCATACCAAGCCGGGGAGCTTGTTTCAATCCATAAAAGGTTTTTCTTAATTTGTAGACATGTCTAAGGTAATTTGAGTTTTCAAACCCGGGGGGTTGTTCTACATACACCTCTTCCTTAATGACCCCATTAAGGAATGCCGACTTCACATCCATTTGGTAAAGTGTGAAACCCATGTGAGCGGCATAGGCTAGTAAAATTTTAATAGACTCTAATCTAGCTACGGGGGCATATGTCTCATCATAGTAAAGGACCTCTACTTGATTAAACGCCCTAGCTACCAATCTAGCCTTATTCCTAGTAATTTTGCCTTGATCATCTAGCTTGTTCCTTAAGACCCATCTAGTGGTGACAATGGTGCAATCATTGGGTCTAAGAACCAACTCCCATATTTCACTCTTTTCAAATTGATTTAACTCCTCTTGCATAGCTAGGACCCAATCCACATCACCTAATGCATCATCAATAGATTTTGGTTCTAATTGAGAAATCAAGACAATTTGACTACTTTGTTCTCTAAAATAAGACCTAGTCCTCACCCCTTAAGTGACATCACCCACTATTTGGTCAATGGGGTGATCTTGGTGATGCCTTAAGGGCCTAGTGGTTATGGGTTCATTGACTATAAGATCCTCATCCTCTAGTGTACTTCTCTCTCCCCCTTGATCATTGCCCCCTAAATGTAGGTCTTGAATTTCTTGGGTAAGGGGTTGACTTTCTTCAATGTCCTAGGGGTAAGTGTTTGTAAATTCATCAAAATCAACATTTGAAAATTCCTCAATTACCTTGGTCCTTTTGTTGTAGGCTCTATATCCCCTACTAGTGGATGAATAACCAACCAAAATCCCCTCATCCGCTTTAGATTCAAACTTCCTTAAATCATTCTTGGTGTTTAGAATGTAAACCTTACATCCAAAGACCCTAAAGTAATGAACTTGTAAAATTCTCCCATTCCACAATTCAAATGGAGTTTTATCTAAAAACCTATGAATTAAAACCCGGTTTATCGCTTCGGCCCAAAAGTAGCTAGGTAAAGAATATGCATTAAGCATAGTCCTAGCGGCTTCTTGTAGGGCTCTATTTCTCCTCTCTACTACCCCATTTTGTTGTGGGGTTCTTGGGCATGAAAATTCATGCTTGTACCCATATTCTAGATAAAATTGTGGGAAGTTTGAGTTTTCAAACTTCCCACCATGGTCACTCCTAATGTAGTTGATTTTGAGGTGTTTCTCATTTTCAACCCTCTTACTAAACCCTATGAAAATCTCTAAGGTATCATCCTTATATTTCATGAAAAATACTCAAGTAAATCTAGAAAAATCATCTACAATAACTAAACAATACTTACTCCCTACTAGTGAAGGTGTGCTATGGCAATCAAAAAGATCCATATGTAATAATTCTAAAAGCAAAGTAGTGCTAGTTAAGGTTACCTTTGTGTGATGATTTTGATTGCTTACCCTCTTGGCATGCATCACACATCTTGGTTTTTTCATACTTGATCATAGGGAGCTCCTTCACCAACTCCTCCTTTGCCACTCTTGCAATGTTCTTCATGTTGATGTGCCAAAGCTCCGGTGCCACAACCATCCTTCTTCTTCTTTATATATGAGACACTTAGGCAAATTGTTAGAAGCATAAGCAAGATTAAGATAGTAAAGATTAGCTTCTCTATATCCTTCTAGCATAACACTTTAGGATCCATTTTGTTTAATTGGACACTTACTAGCATGAAACTCAACCCTATATCCCGCATCACAAATTTGACTTACACTAAGTAAATTAAATACCATTCCCTTAATTAAAAGAACTTTGTGGATAGTGACTGTAGGAGATACCTCAATGGTGCCCCTACCAATTATTTTGAGTTTCCCACTATTTTCAAAGGATACGGTCTCTTCTCTTAGGTAGCTAATAGTGGTGAACTTGCTCACATCTCCGAGTCATATGTCTTGAACACCCACTATTTACAATCCATATTTTTGAGGCATCCTTCACTTTCACCTATACAACATGGAAAACATAAGCTTTTGGTACCCAAATTTTAGTTCCACAAGAATCAATTAAATACTTCTTTGGTACCCAAGCCTTCTTTGTATTTCCCTTGACCCCTTGTCTCCTAAAGGCACCCTTTCTACCCATAAGTGAAACAAAGGCTACTTCCTTGGTCTTTGGCCTATAACCTATCCCGGCTTTGTTGTAAACAGCTCTTTGGTTATTTATTATCATATCAAGGTTGCTAGAGCCAACTTGAAACATTCTAAGTGTCTTGGTTAGGTCTTCTACCTTTTTCCTTAGTTCCTTATTTTCATTTTCAAGACATGAATCATTTGATATAGCAGAAGAAGCATGCAAATCTTCCTTAAGTTTCATGGATTCTACTTTAAGCATGGAAACTTCATTCTTTAATTCTTTAACTTTCCTCCTAGCCTTAGCCAAATCAACATTTGTACTAGTAATAATTTTGACAAGAGTAGAAGAGGGTAAGCTATATACCTCACTTACCGATGCCTCGGATTCGGATGATGATGAGGCTTCACTTTCATCTTCACTACTTGAGCTCCTCTCATCATCGGATGACTCCAAGTTGTCAACTCCCATTAGTGCGAAGTGTGACACGTGATATTCCTCCTCCTCCGAAGACGATGGATCATCCCAAGTAGCTTTTAGACTTGTGGCACTTTTCCCTTTTTCTTTTGACTTCCTCTTCTCACTCTTCTTCTTTTCTTCCTTCTTGTCATCTCTTTTCTTGAGTTGTGGGCACTCATTCTTCATGTGGCCCTCTTGGTGGCAATTGTAGCAAATGATGTCTTTGCCTTTGCTCTTGCTTCTTGAACCTTTCCTACCATAAGATTTGTTAGAGAAATTTTTAAATGCTCTTCTCATTTTCCTTACCATGTAGGCCTCTTAGTCACTATCCATAGAAGCACTAGACTCCTCCGATTCCGATGATGAGGAGTAGATAATCTTCTTCTTTTCCTTCTTCTTTTTCTTCTCCTTTTCTACCATGAATGCTACACCTTTTTCTTTGGAATAGATGTTAGCTTGCTCATATAATTCAAATTCACAAAACAAATCATCTAACTTTACCATTGAAAGATCCCTTGATACTTTGTAGGCATCAACCATTGATGCCCACAATGTAGTCCTAGGAAATGATTGTAAAACATACTTCACGAGATCTCAATTTTCCACCTTCTCACCAATTACATGTAGCTCGTTGATGATTTCCTTTACTCTTCCATGTAATTGGCTAACTGTCTCGTTGGTCTTCATGGAGAGTGATTATAATTGAGCCACCAAGAGGTCCTTCTTTGCCCTCCTTGACTTATTTGAACCTTCATTGAGCTCGACTAGTTTCTTCCATAATTCCTTTGCGCTCTTGAAAGGCCCCACCTTGTTGAGTTGTTCCTTTGACAACCCATATTGAAGTGTTGTGGTGGCCTTGGCATTTGCTTGCGCCTTCTTCATGACTTCCTTTGGCCAAGTTCTCATTGGTAGTGGCTCTCCTCTTTCATTGACGGGTGCGTCGAAACCATCTACAACACTCATCCAATTCTCAATGTCATTCATCAAATAGTATTCCATCTTACCTTTCTAATAGGCGAAGTCATTTCTATCGAAGAACGGAGGCATTGCGGTGTTGTAACCCTCTTGAAATGTCATTTCTTGTTACTCCGGTCGACGGTGAGTTCTCCCGAAGCGAACCGGCTCTGATACCACTTGTAAGATCATGGCGCTGGCTAGAGGCGGGGTGAATAGCACTTTTGTCGAATTCTCTCTACAAGAGGGTTAGCACAATACAAAAATATAATGGAAAATACAAAATTCAATGCTAACAAGAAGATTTTACTTCATATCTGCCCCGAAAGGTGACTAATCCAAGGATCCACACGAGTACACCACCTCCAATATGAAACGTCTCCTTCAAGGTGGAGAAAACCTTTACAAGGTTGTCTTCATTCCTCTTTACAAGATTGAAATGAAAGCTAGAGGAAGAACTGATCACTTTGGCACTAGCAGCGCTTTGGTACAGTAAAGAACCGTACCTACCTCGTGCCAAAAAATCCCCTTTAAATAATAGTAAAGAACAACTCCACGAGTTATCCAACCCGACACCAGTAGACTGTGTTGGGATCGGGTGATGCCGACGCGGACACGTATTGTAATTGTTACATAATTACATGCAGCGGAAACAAAAGCATGAATAATTTCCTAAATTATTCTAATACATATCCTAAGCATGCAATGTGTTCACATAATCGTAATATAAAATTTTTACAGAAAAGGAAATTACTCTACGAATTACCTTGCGTAACTTGGAAGAAGGGACGAGATCCAACCGTTAGCGTCCCTTGAAAGCTCCGCCTCTATTCGTATCCACGCCGAGTATCGTCGGGATGACTTCGCTAAGCCACGAGTTTCGTGTTCACGAGAACTACTAGATTCTCCGTGAACACGACGAAAACCGAGAGAGTAATCAAATCGAAAGACTCACCACCAAGGTTGGCCGAAGAGGAAGATCGTCGCAAGGAAGAACTTCGTCGCCTTGATGCTTCTCCTTGTGCTCACGGCAAGAAGAAAGAAGGAAGGCCTATGGCCGGCCAAGAGAGAGGGAGAGAAGAAGAGGAGAGAGCCCAAGCAATTCTTGGATGGATCTTCTTCCATGGCACCCCTTGGGTCCTTTATATAGGGAGAGGTTTCTTAATTCCCAAGCAAACCTCTCCTTGATTATGGAATAATTTCTCAATCAATCCATAATCAAGGCTCTCATGATCAAGCTTCTTCTTCTTGATTATGGAATAATTTCTCAATCAATCCATAATCAAGGCTCTCTTTCTTTTGGCATGATTATATAAAATTTATAAAACAAACCAACCATTGGTTCATTATATAAAATTTATAAAACAAACCAACCATTGGTTCATTATATAAATTTATAAACAAACCAACTCATGGTTCATTATAAAAATTTATATAAAATTTATATAACCTTTTATAAAATAAACCAACCTTTGGTCTATTTTATAAAACAAACCAAAATAGCCTTATCCTCTTATGGTGGTGGCCGGCCATGACAAGAAGAGAGGAGGCCCCCTCCTTGGCCGGCCCATCTAACCCCAATTGGATCAAATCCCTTAATGAATTAAACTTATTTAATTCACCCATTAAGTCTTTAAAAGACTTAGCCATTCTATGCTTCCGATGCGTCTGAAATAAATTCAGTTTTGACTATTGTTTGGACTTACCAAAAATAGTCTATCTCGATTGGAGAATCCAATTCTCAACTCGTTTTAAATCCTTCGAATTACTCGTTATGCGTGTGACCAAATAGGCTTTCAATTTATGTTGGTCGTCCATAATTAACTAATTAATTATAGAACGATCATGAGTGGCACCTAGTAGTACATCATGATCCCCAATTAATTGAAAGATCAACGGTTGACCTCAGAAATGATTCTGAAACCCTTCAGCAGCTATAATGAATCGTGCCCCATTCCCTTCACCATCTTATACCCACTTGGTTCAGGACATGGTCTATGTGTGTCAGTCCCCACTAGGCTGACTACGTCACACCTAGCCCAAGTAACGTTTCCTCGTCCTATGGATTCTAATTACTCTCATGTATTTAAGAGATTCATACTCTGAACATGTCATGCTCTGGCCAGAGGCTTCGAGTAACAATCCGACGATAGGCCTCGGGTATACATCTCCTCGCAAGGAGTGGTGAATCCTTTGTAGGCTGTTCAAACATCTTCGGGCACTTCGGCTTATACCCAATCATCCTGGGTCCACACCTCCTTGGAGATGCTTGCTTAAGATGTCAAAGTATAAGTCTCCATGACCAAGATGACTTGAACACCGCAAGTCAAAGGAACATCGCACTTAAGCTGCAGTAAGAACTTCACTGACATATCTATATGTAGACTACCATATGAAGTTTTACAGCCAGTCACTCCAATGAACTAGTTCCCTTAACTAGCATTCATGTTTATCTCCGGACATCTCAATGTCACCAGCCAGTGAGAATCAGCTGATTAGAGAATAACCCATGCTAGTCTCAACAGAATTGATAGTGTCCGTATTTATCAATTCATCGACTAGGGACAATTTCAATACTTCACAATTGCACATGTAGAGATAATCACTAGTTGTGAATTCATCACAAATTCTCTCATGCTGTGAATTGTATTGCGGACATTCAGTAAATGAGCTTAAGATCTTAATCAAATAATCATGTATACTCAAATAGTGAATATTCATTTATTAAAATAAATGATTACAATCATAAGGCGATTGCCTTAGGACACTTCTCTCATATCACTAACAAACTCCCACTTGGCCTAATGCCAATCGCTACGGTACCCAATACCACAGGCTCTAACATGACCCTCAAACTTACTTTGAGGCAAGGCCTTAGTTAAAGGATCCGCTAAATTCCTTTCAGTGGGAATTTTCTCAATTTGTATATCATTCCTACTTATAATCTCTCTGATCAGATGATAGCGGCGAAGCACATGTTTGGATCGCTGATGAGACCTTGGTTCCTTTGCTTGTGCAATAGCTCCATTGTTGTCGCAGTAAACCGGTATTGCTTCATCAATGGTTGGAACCACACCAAGTTCTGAGACAAACTTCTTGATCCAGACTGCTTCCTTTGCTGCTTCCGAAGCTGCAATATATTCCGCTTCCGTGGTAGAATCCGCTACGGTGTCTTGCTTGGAACTTTTCCAGCTTACTGCGCCTCCATTCAAAATAAATACGTATCCGGACTGAGATTTGGAGTCATCCTTATCTGTCTGGAAACTGGCATCTGTATATCCACGTATTATCATATCACCTTCTCCATATATTAGGAACACATCCTTAGTTCTTCTTAAGTACTTGAGGATTGTCTTGACAGCCGCCCAATGATCCATTCCTGGATCAGACTGGTATCTGCTTGTGACGCTCAGAGCATATGATACATCGGGCCTAGTACATAACATAGCATACATGATAGATCCTATCGCGGATGCATAAGGAATCTTATTCATGCAAATCCTCTCGTCTTCTGTGCGCGGACACATAGACTTTGAAAGGTTGATCCCATGCCTGATGGGAAGGTAACCTTTCTTGGATTCCGACATGCTAAACCTTTCTAGCACTCGGTCTATATATGTAGACTGCGAAAGACCAAGCAACCGTTTTGATCTATCTCTATAGATTCTAATCCCAAGGATATAGGTTGCTTCTCCCAGGTCTTTCATGGAGAAAGTTTTGGACAACCAAATTTTAACTGACTGTAAGACTGATATATCGTTTCCTATAAGTAAAATGTCATCGACATATAACACTAGGAATACGACTGCACTCCCACTAACCTTCTTGTATACACAAGGTTCGTCAGGATTTTGTGAGAAATCAAACTCTTTGATTGTCTCATCAAAACGGATGTTCCAGCTCCTGGATGCTTGCTTTAGTCCATATATGGATCGTCGAAGCTTGCATACTTTGGTTTTATTAACCGATGTGAAACCTTCAGGTTGTATCATGTATACATCCTCAAGCAGGTTTCCATTAAGGAAAGCTGTTTTCACATCCATTTGCCATATCTCATAATCATAATGAGCTGCTATGGCCAGGAGCATCCGAATGGATTTGAGCATAGCTACTGGCGAATAGGTTTCGTCATAATCAATTCCTTGTTTCTGACGATATCCTTTTGCCACTAATCTAGCCTTAAAGGTAACAACATTACCTTCCATGTCGGTTTTCTTCTTGAAAACCCACTTGCACCCTATGGGCTTAATCCCTTCAGGCGGGTTAACCAAGTCCCATACTTGATTTTCGTACATGGAATCCATTTCCGACTTCATGGCTTCAAGCCATTTATCCCTTTCTGAATTTATCAGAACATCTTCATAACTGATAGGTTCGTCATTGTTAACGAGTAACACGTCGTTCGATTCACTTATGAGAAATCCGTATCTCTCTGGAATATTGCGTGTCCTATCAGACCTACGAAGAAGTGGTGTTGTTTTAGGTTCAACTGATAGCTCATCATTATGAGTTATTGGTTGTGGGTCTAGACTAGGTGTCTCTGTAATGTCTATTGGAGTTTCTTGAACTTCTTCAAGTTCAATGCTACTCCCACTGTTTTCTTGTAAAAGAAATTCTTTTTCCAGAAATACAGCATGCCTTGAAACAAACACCTTTTGTTCCAAGGGATGATAGAATTGGTAACCCTTCGTTTCCTTAGGGTATCCAATAAATAGACATTTATCAGACTTAGCATCCAATTTGTCTGATACAGTCCGCTTTACATAAGCAGGACAACCCCATATTTTAAGGTGAGTTAAATGAGGTTTCTTACTATTCCACGTCTCATATGGAGTAGTAGAGACTACCTTGGTCGGGACTCTGTTTAGTAAGTAAACAGCTGTCTTAAGCGCATAGCCCCAAAAGGATTTTGGAAGAGTTGCATGATTCATCATAGATCTAACCATGTCCATCAAGGTTCGGTTACGCCTCTCAGATACACCATTATGCTGTGGTGTATATGGCGGAGTCCATTGAGACAATATCCCATTGTCCCTAAGATAATCTTGAAACTCTTGACTCAAGTATTCACCACCCCGATCGGATCGAAGTATCTTAATACTTTTGCCAAGCTGTTTCTCTACTTCACTTCTGAACTCTTTGAATTTCTCAAAAGCTTCAGATTTGTGTTTCATTAAGAACACATACCCGAATCGTGAGTGATCATCGATAAAGGTAATGAAGTAGCTATAACCTCCTTGTGCAAGAGTTGACATTGGTCCACATACATCAGTATGTATTAGACCAAGCAATTCTCCCACTGGTTTACCTTTTCCGGAAAAGGGTAATTTGGTCATCTTGCCTTTTAAGCATGATTCGCATGTATCAAATGAACCGGGTTCAAATGATTCCAGAATTCCACATCGGTGTAATTTGGTCATGCGTTTCTTACTTACATGGCCAAGACGACAATGCCACGTATAGGAGTCTATTTGATTATCTATTCGAGCACGTTTGTTGCTAACTTCGATATTGAAAACGTCACCGGATAAATCTAACGTGTAGATACCATTGTATAAAGTTCCGGTCCCATAAAGAACACCATTTAAAGTTATGTAACAGCAATTGTTACTAAAAGTTAAATGATAACCCTTTTCATTCAAGCATGAAATAGATACAATGTTCTTTATTAACGAAGGAACAAAATAACAATTATCCAATTCTAAGACAAGTCCAGTAGGGAGCTTTAGCAAATATGTTCCGATGGCAACAGCAGCAATCTTTGCTCCATTTCCAACTCGCAAATTCGCTTCTCCCTTGACGAGTCTTCTTCTATTCCTTAGCCCCTGTATGTCATTACATATATGTGAGCTACACCCAGTATCAAGTACCCAGGTGGACGAGGAAATAGAGTGACATTCAATAACGAAGATACCTGAAGAGGATGGGGCATCGGATGCCTTCTTCTTCAAGGACTCAAGATAAACCTTGCAGTTTCTTCGCCAGTGGCCCTCCTTGCCGCAATGATGGCAAGTGCCTTTTGGTGTCTTTTTGGCCTTTTTCTTCTTTCCCTTATTCTGTTCTTTGGGCTTCCTCTTAGAGCCTTTCTTTGAGGAACCAACTAACAGTACCGTCTTCTGATCCTGCTTTACAGAAGGCTCTACAGTCTTCAGCAGGTTGAGCAACTCAGGAATGGTAGTCTCCAGCTTGTTCATCCGATAGTTCATCACAAATTGTGAGTAACTCTTGGGCAAACAATGCAGAATTAAGTCAACACTTAGTTCGTGATCCATTGCAAATCCGAGTGTGCCTAGTCGCTCAATGTACCCCAACATCTTCAACACAAACTGTGAGACAGAAGTGCCTTCCTGCATCTTAGAGGTGAAGAGGAGTCTGGAGACCTCGAACCTTTCGGATCTCGCCTGCTCGTCAAACAGCTCATGAAGATGGAAGATGATGGTATGAGCATCCATATGCTCATGCTGCTTTTGCAGCTCAGGTACCATAGCGGCCAGCATGATGCAACTCGCAAGTTCAGAATCGGCCACATGTTTCTGATAGGCCACTAACTGGTCTGGAGTTGCATCTTCTGGAGGATGGTTGGGAAGTTGTTCTTCAAGGACATAAGCAAGCTTTTCTGCCTTGAGGACTATCCTCAGGTTTCGAAGCCAGTCCATGAAGTTTGGCCCAGTCAGCTTATTGGTGTCCAAAATGGAACGCAAATTCAGAGAAGACATGATCAAGTGATTATCCTAGAAATACAAATTGAGCTTATGTGAGAAGAATGATAAAGAATGCATCAATATACATTAATTAAATCCTATTTATTTTTCGAATTGAATAACCCTTTTTATCAATTCGGGAGATCGTAGGAACATCTCCAAATAGGTTGATATCCAACCATAGATAAGAACAACCATGGCTAGAGTCCATCAAGTTATTCTTAGCTATGAAGGTAGGTAATTATACCGATTACATATTATACATATGTAACTATCACATTATGCTATCAACTAATTGAATGTTTGCATAAATCATTGGGTTGTTAACTCATTAACAAGTATGCAACAATATACATAGCACCCAACTGCACCTCTCTTTACATCGACCTTGGCTGTGGCACAACAAATCGATGCTCCAAGCTTAAGGCTGACCCATTAATCAAGAAATAGTTTTAATATGGTTGGAGCTCATTCAACCGTTTAGTCAGGCTTGGATGTGTCCAACAACCAAAACTAAGGATTGACCTCTGACTCCAACTATATTAATCATAAACTAATTCCATGGTTTGAACATGTTGAGGTTCAAGCCGGGCATGGATGTGTCCATCAACCCAAACGAGAAACAAAACTCCGGTTCTAACCATATTAATGGAAGGTGTTGGCCTTAATATTTTGTAAGGGGTTTTGGGTCTCATCCTTTTCCTTTTAAGCACATTCATGACATATAATTATGTCATGTTCTAACGATTTCCTTAATAAAGTATGTATGTGACTTAATTTATCAAGTCTCATTAATTGAATTAGGAACCGGATTTCCTAATTCTAATTTCACACTTTATTCAAGGAATTGTTTTGGGAAACAATTTCCTAAATTGTCATAATCAATTTCGGAAATAATATGTTTAAGACTTTGATTTCTCTAAATCAAATCTTATTAAATTAAGAGACAGATTCCCTTAATTCAACCACATATTATTTTCATGAAAATCTTATTTAAGGAAATAAACTCTATAGGAAACAATTTTTCCTAATTAATTTTGGAGACAACAATATGTAAGAGCATCACCTCATAAATCAAATAAGGAAATTATCGTTTGAGAATCACCTCAAAAATTTCCAAGATTTGATCACATATTTTATTTATGGATAATTAATTACAACAAATTATTTACTTTGGGTGGCTCCCCGAGGCACTCCCCAAAGAAAAGAAATTTGTTGTAAATCTAATTTGGCCTGCTCCCCGAGGCATAACCAAATTAAACTTGACAATTAAAGAACTTGTTAATAATATAATTTGGATGGCTCCCCGAGGCCTACCCAAATCAATTTTAACAATTCATATTCAAAATAGGAAATTAAATTATAACAACTAACTTTAATTTGGGTGGCTCCCCGAGGCACTCCCCAAAGTAAAGAATTTTGTTAATAATTTAAAAACCAATTTGAATTTAATTGTCAATTAATGTTTCCATAAAATGTCTAGACTTTCATGAAAAGAAAGTGCCCAAAATTACGAGCTTTCCATAAATGGAAAGTTTCCAAAATTAAAAGGTTTTCAGAATTATTGTAAGTTTCTGGTACAAAGAAAACTTACGTATTTCCAAAATTAGAAAATTTCCAAAATTAGGAAATTTCCAAAATTGGAAAGTTTCCAAAAATGGAAAGTTTTCACAATTATCATAAAATTTCAGAAACAGAGATATTTCAAAAGTTTGCGAAATTTCATGAGGATTTCCAAACTTTGAAATTCCTAAATCTAAAATTTACCATAATTGGAAAGTTTCCATAATTGGAAAAATTTCCAAAATTGAGATCATGACAAAGTTTTCCGCAAAACAATTATATGATTATGTCGAACACTAACCGGCTCTGATACCACTGTTGGGACCGGGTGCATGCCGACGCGGACACGTATTGTAATTGTTACATAATTACATGCAGCGGAAACAAAAGCATGAATAATTTCCTAAATTATTCTAACACATATCCTAAGCATGCAATGTGTTCACATAATCGTAATATAAAATTTTTGCAGAAAAGGAAATTACTCTACGAATTACCTTGCGTAACTTGGAAGAAGGGACGAGATCCAACCGTTAGCGTCCCTTGAAAGCTCCGCCTCTATTCGTATCCACGCCGAGTATCGTCGGGATGACTTCGCTAAGCCACGAGTTTCGTGTTCACGAGAACTACTAGATTCTCCGTGAACACGACGAAAACCGAGAGAGTAATCAAATCGAAAGACTCACCACCAAGGTTGGCCGAAGAGGAAGATCGTCGCAAGGAAGAACTTCGTCGCCTTGATGCTTCTCCTTGTGCTCACGGCAAGAAGAAAGAAGGAAGGCCTATGGCCGGCCAAGAGAGAGGGAGAGAAGAAGAGGAGAGAGCCCAAGCAATTCTTGGATGGATCCTCTTCCATGGCACCCCTTGGGTCCTTTATATAGGGAGAGGTTTCTTAATACCCAAGCAAACCTCTCCTTGATTATGGAATAATTTCTCAATCAATCCATAATCAAGGCTCTCATGATCAAGCTTCTTCTTCTTGATTATGGAATAATTTCTCAATCAATCCATAATCAAGGCTCTCTTTCTTTTGGCATGATTATATAAAATTTATAAAACAAACCAACCATTGGTTCATTATATAAAAATTTATAAAACAAACCAACCATTGGTTCATTATAAAAATTTATATATATAAAATTTATATAACCTTTTATAAAATAAACCAACCTTTGGTCTATTTTATAAAACAAACCAAAATAGCCTTATCCTCTTATGGTGGTGGCCGGCCATGACAAGAAGAGAGGAGGCCCCCTTCTTGGCCGGCCCATCTAACCCAATTGGATCAAATCCCTTAATGAATTAAACTTATTTAATTCACCCATTAAGTCTTTAAAAGACTTAGCCATTCTATGCTTCCGATGCGTCTGAAATAAATTCAGTTTTGACTATTGTTTGGACTTACCAAAAATAGTCTATCTCGATTGGAGAATCCAATTCTCAACTCGTTTTAAATCCTTCGAATTACTCGTTATGCGTGTGACCAAATAGGCTTTCAATTTATGTTGGTCGTCCATAATTAACTAATTAATTATAGAACGATCATGAGTGGCACCTAGTAGTACATCATGATCCCCAATTAATTGAAAGATCAACGGTTGATCTCAAAAATGATTCTGAAACCCTTCAGCAGCTATAATGAATCGTGCCCATTCCCTTCACCATCTTATACCCCTTGGTTCAGGACATGGTCTATGTGTGTCAGTCCCCACTAGCTGACTACGTCACACCTAGCCCAAGTAACGTTTCCTCGTCCTATGGATTCTAATTACTCTCATGTATTTAAGAGATTCATACTCTGAACATGTCATACTCTGGCTAGAGGCTTCCAGTAACAATCCGACGATAGGCCTCAGGTATACATCTCCTCGCAAGGAGTGATGATTCCTTTATAGGTTGTTCAAACATCTTCGGGCACTTCGGCTTATACCCAATCATCCTGGGTCCACACCTCTTTGGAGATACTTGCTTAAGATGTCAAAGTATAAGTCTCCATGACCAAGATGACTTGAACACCGCAAGTCAAAGGAACATCGCACTTAAGCTGCAGTAAGAACTTCACTGACATATCTATATGTAGACTATCATATGAAGTTTTACAGCTAGTCACTCCAATGAACTAGTTCTCTTAACTAGCATTCATGTTTATCTCCGGACATCTCCATGTCCCCAGCCAGTGAGAATCAGCTGATTAAAGAATAACTCATGCTAGTCTCAACAGAATTGATAGTGTTCGTATTTATCAATTCATCGACTAGGGACAATTTCAATACTTCACAATTGCACATGTAGAAATAATCACTAGTTGTGAATTCATCACAAATTCTCTTATGCTGTGAATTGTATTGCGGACATTCAGTAAATGAGTTTAAGATTTTAATCAAATAATCATGTATACTCAAATAGTGAATATTCATTTATTAAAAAAATAAATGATTACAATCATAAGGCGATTGCCTTAGGACACTTCTCTCATGTCACTAACAGGCGGAAGCTCTGAGGCTAGGCCCTTCTTCAACCTCTTCAAGGGGCGAGGCTTCAGGGCCAGCCACTTCCGCCGTTTCGTCTCAATACCCCGGGGCACTGGTTGCTCAGGAGGGGGAGGGGGCGCAACCTCTCACTCTATTGCCTCGAGGGGAGACGAAGGAGAACCCCCCCTCAAGGTCGGTAGGCAGTTCTGCTGCTCCGAGATCCTGGGGGGCCTTCGAGGTCTCTTGGTCTTCGGAGGGCTCAGCCAATTCCTCGCAGCTCACGGCCGAGATGCCCACATGAGCAGGAGAAACAGATGCGGGAACCAGCGCCTGCTCGTTGGCTATTTCCCACTTCAGGAGCCGGTTGATAGCGCGGTAAATCATAACGTCGTCTACAGAATAGAGACAAAAGGGCATCAGTTAGAATTAACAAGGATGCGTACCAAACAAAGGGTAACATACGAGGACTGGAGCTAAGGTTCGTGACTTTCGGGCTAAGATCGGCCTAATAAAGGAACTCCTCGCATTACACCAGTAGGAGGCCGTGAAAATCCATCCTTGTCAGGATACCCCTAGCCCTCTAATATCCCGCATCCTTCTGGAAGTCGTCGAGGTATGGGATGGACGGCAGACTCTCCGTCCAGTGGGTAAGACTGAAAGGACGCTCAAGGAGTTGGATATAAAAGAATCGTTCTTTCCATCCCTTGTGGGAGGAAGGAAGGCCCCCCAAGAACCGATGACCGACGCGAGCAGTAAAGCCAAATGCCCTTTGTGAGCCAACCAGAACAAAGAAAAAATAGAAAAAGCGAGGGGTTAGAGGGATGTCGAAAAGTTTAAAAAAGACAAACGCCCCACCCATCTGAGCAATGGTGTTTGGAGTCACTTGGTGGAGAGGGATACCGAAATATTTGGCGACGTTCATGAAAAATGAGAGAATAGGGAAAAGAAGCCCTAATTCTACCTATCCTAAGAAGAAAGTGAAAAAACCCGGAGGATTCTCTACGGGTGATTGGCCTAAGGTCGGAACTCTCATCTTCCAACCCTTCGGGATCCATATCTCTGGCAGGCGGCCTGGAGAGATTATAACCTAACCCTAGAGGAGATGGTCTCAAACCACTCCGGATGATAAACTGACCCTTCCAAGGAACCTTCGTTGTCGCCTTGGGTCTTCTTCTTCTCTACTGGACCCGTGGGGGTTGAGGAAAGGGAAAAACAGAAGGGGACTTACACTCAGAGAAGGGGCGCGGCAGCGAGGCGAGCGACAGGGGAGCAAGGCGTTTGAGAACAGATAGGGAAAGTAGGCAGAAGAGTGTTGTTGCACCCCGCTTTTATAGGGAGAAGCCGCCCACCTATGATCAATGAGAGGGCAGCACGTCAGCAACGCTGATTAGACGTCCCGATGGGCCACCATCCTTTATTGTCGTCACTTTGTATGGCCCACGGTGCGTATCGGTGGGAGATCGCCACACAAGGAAGGATGGGGCGTGTGGTGAGGCCACATTCGCCAGACGACCTTGTCGTCATTAAGAGACCCCATGCGCCTAAAGAAGGTCTTGGGCAGCCATCAGGGTGACACTTCGAAATTCATGGTAATGCGGGACGCATTCAAAGAACTGCCCAGGGTCCAAGGATGCATGATCTGATTCCTCGGACCCGTAAGGCCGCCAATGAAGTGGTAATAGATATAGGGCTCACCTAGATATAGCTTCTTCATCACAACACTAGTCTAATCAGTCAAACACACTTCCTTCGATCAACTTGAAGGGATGGACTTTTGATTGGGTTGAGTACCCCGTAGCTGACACGTGGGCAGAAGAAGCTGTGTAGCAAGATATAACGAGTCTGAATGACTCTCTTTCTAGAGCTCCCGAGACCCCCCGCGGGTAGGCACACCCCGGAGTTCAAATCAGAGGACGCACTCGCGAGATCACCTCGGGAAAGCGGAATGCATGGGACCCCCGGGCCAGAAGATCGTAATGTCTTGATACTTTTACCTTGACGTTTCTCCACATCAGCCTTGAATTCATTGAACCTGTCAAAGCATTCAGACTTGCGGCGCATCAAGTAAATGTATTCATACATTGAATAATCGTCTATAAAAGAGATGAAATATTCAAAGTCACCTCTAGCCTAGATAGTCATAGAACCACATAAATCAAAATGAACCAACTCTGACACATCTTTGGCTCTATACCCCTTGGCCTTAAAAAGCCTCTTGGTCATTTTACCTTCCAAGCAAAATTCACAGGTTGGGAAATCTTCCATCGCCAATGAACACAAAGGTCCATCGGCTATCAACTTTGAATTCTACTTAGGTTAATATAACCTAACCTTAGATGTCAAAGATACGTTTGGTTCATTTTCGAAGGTTCTTTTCTCTTATTATGATTAGAAGATAAGTTATTAATTTCTATTTGCATCGTAGGAGTTTTTGGTTCAAGAGTGTACAAATTATCAACCAACTTACTAGAACAGATAATCTCTCTATTTCGTTTTATAACAACTCTGTCATTAAAAGAAATAGAATAATCATCCATAAATAATTTAGAAACTGAAACAAGATTCTTTCTAAATAAAGGTACATAAAAATAATTTCTTAAAACTAAAAGTTTATTTCTATCAAAAGATAAATAAATGTCTCCTACTGCAATAGCCGCCACCTCCGTAGCATTGCCCATGTAGATGGTAATCTCTCCCTCACCTAATCGTCTAGTTTCCTAGAACCTCTGCAAAGAATTGCAGACATGATCAGTAGCTCCCGTATCTACACACCAGGTACCGGTAGAAAACACCGCTAAACATGTTTCAACAACTAAACAAAAAGATATACCTTGATTTTTATCCTTTCGACAGGGGCAGTCCGCCTTCCAATGTCCAGTCTGCTTGCACGTGAAGCACTTGCCTTTCGGCTTCTTCATTCCAGCCTGAGATCCTTGAGATCTTGTCGCTTTCTTTGCTAAATCTTGTTTCTTCTTCTTATTGCCCTTCGATTTATAAGTAGAAACCTTTTCAGCAACAAAAGCATGAGCACTCTGATGAAATAGCCCCTCTGCCGCCTGGAGATCTGTCAGAAGTTCCGCCAACGAATATGTCTTTTTGTTGATATTGTAGTTCAGGCGAAACTGCTCAAAGCTCATAGGTAATGACTGGAGAATGATATCAACCTGAGTTTCCCCATCGATCTCCGCTCCAAAGACTTCCATCTCATTCAAATGAGCCATCATTTTGAGAACATGATCTCTCATGGGTGTTCCCTCAATCATGGTGGTCGTCATCAAGTTCCTCATTGCCTCTTGCCTAGTGACCCGATTCTGGTGTCCGAAGAGTTCCTTGAGATTGAACATCATATCATAAGCAGTGGAAAAAGTCTGATGTTGAAGTTGTAGCATATTTGATATAGAAGTCAAAATGTAATACTACGACATCTCGTCTGCCTTCACCCACTTCTTATAACGTTCCATCTCCTCTTCACTAGAATTCTCGCTAGGCTTTTCAGGATAGATCTCAAAGAGTACAAATTTGTACTCCTCAGCAATCAAGATAATGTCCAGGTTCCGTTTCCAAAATATGTAATTGGGACCAGTAAGTTTATTTTCCTTTAAAATAACAGCAAGTGGGTTGAAAGCCATTTTGAAAAATCCTGAGAATCACAATGATCAAAACATTAAATTTCAAAATAATATTGATTCCTCAAACAATATAATTTTAAAAACAACCAACAACTCAAAACGCCGAGAATGTCGTATGTCACAATAGTGTGGACGTATACAAATCCAACATTTGTAAGAGGAGGTTTTACCCATTAATTTTATTATCTTGTCAACCTTACTTTTTGACAAATAAAATTAATAGTTGATTCCTCTTCGGCCCTACAAATAATAGCAGTGACTCCGAAGAGGAGGATACAATTAAATGCATCTAAGTGTACACCATTATACGATACTAAGGCAATTATCTAAGATTATGTCTCTTCCAATGGAGAAGATCACACACTCCTAAATAATTTCCTATAATCATATTTAACCTAGTGATTCGCGAAATAAACCCATCTGATATGGAAGAAGACACTCAGAGCCAACGCGCAAGTTTGTTCGCATCACATGTCAAATTTGTAATGGAGGTCACGGGACTCAAAGATTCTCTCTCCCAATTAGTAATTTAAAATTGAGGAATTTTACTATGCAAGCACAACAAGCATATAAACAATAAGCAATAAATATGAAAAATTAATTTCCAACAATTATGGCCTTTTATTCTCCAATATGCTTCCCGTCGTGTCGTCACCTCGTCTCCTCCTTCTCCACCACCATGCGCAAGCTAGAAAGGAGCTCCGAGCCGAGATAAAAAAAATTATTTTAATTTACATCCTTCGATCCTATACTCTACAAAGGAGTGTACAACAATTCTAGATCGAAATAAATTAAAATAAGCGGCTAAACAATGCCGTATTTAATTACAAAAATTAAATACTAATTAGTCTCGTCAACCCCGAGGATTCAATAAACAATTACAATCAAACACACACATTCACATACAATCAACCATAAGCTATAATAGTCAGATCTTATGCCTGCAACCAAAGAGTTAGTCTACGCACATCCTACTATTATCCGGCATAAAATTATATATGAAAAATACATGAAAATATCTGAATCCAAAACACACAAAATCGAAATACTTGGCTCTGATACCAATTGTTAATTTCGATTATACATGGAATCCACTCCATGTCCCCAGATTAAAATTTTATTGATTAAAACAAATCCGGATGGAAAGAAATTTCCTAAGCGACCATTTCATCATCGTACTAATTGATTCGAGTGATCGCTTGAATAAACTTGTTGTTCAAGCAATCTAACTCGTCTAATCAACTAGTCACGGAATAGATGATGAATAGATCGCCGATTTTTATGTTTATCTTCGGGGTCCATGATAATTAATAACATACAATTAATTAAGATACAAGAACAAACGAAACAAGAATTATACCTCTTGTTTACCTTGCAATCTTCTATCGTATGTCCTATCCTCTTCTTGGACGTCGTGTGGGCGACGATCTTCCAAGAAATGAAATCACCAAAGAGCGCCTTCTTCTCCCTTGTGCTTGCGCCAACCACCAAAGGAAGAGCACCACCTTCTTCTTCACCTTGCGCCGACCACCAAAGAAGGAAGACACCACCTTCTTGCACCGACCCTAAGGTAAGTAGAAAAAAAGGAGAAGAAGAAAAGAAACAATTCTTTCCCTTCCCCAAGCCTTTGTCGCCACCCCCTTAACCCTCTTCTTGCCGCCGGCCAAGAAAAGGAAATTGTTTCTTGCCGCAAGTCACAAAGGATAAGAGAAGGAGAAGTGATAAGAAGAAAACGAAGAGCTTTCTCCCTCCCCAACACCTTGGCTGAATCTCCTTGTTGCCTCCTTGCGTCGGCGCCACAAGCCAAGAGGAAAAGAGAGAGAGGAAATTAGGTTATGTGCTACCCCTTAGTTTCATGACTCCATAAGGTATATATAGGCTACAATAGGTACCATGAGGAGAAGTTGGGTCTTAGTCTCCTAATGAATCCAAAGCCCGATCCATTAATGATTACCCAATCGATTACAGGGTTATCATTGAACTACCGCACCAACCCCCATAAATAAATATGGCCTCCGCGGTATTATGTGTACATAATCTTTCCGTGTTTAAGATCTCGCATGTCTTAATTAAATTACTGACAATTTAATTAATTAATATCTAACTCCATGAGTAGTACACTCAACATTATCATCATGTTGGACCAAGCCCACCTGCAGGATTTACATGATGAACTTTATGAGCTTCTCAAGGGGACATTATCATCCTAACGTATTAGGACACGATTTCTTCTATAATCAACGGCACACCATGTAAAAATATTATTTCCAATTTACTAGGTCTATCGATTTAACAAATAAATCTCGCTCATTGATAAATCAAAAAATAGATATTAAGTATATGTGTCTATTATTATATCGAGATTAAGAGCATGTACACCATAATATATGAGATCTAATTCGATTATATAATCAGTATAAATCAAATCACCTCTAAGTCGGTCCTGCTTAATACACACAAAGTGTACTAGTGTAATTCAATAGTCAAGATAGAATAATACCAAATTACAATACAACCATTCCGATGATTTGTCCAAATCCATCTCGGTTGTGAGTCACTACTTATACTTTACAAGGGACTGATAACATGATCTTCTGTGTCACAACATACATCATGTTATTTACAATATAAAGTAAAGGACAATATGCACACATATAATAAATAAAAAATGCATTCAATGATCATGTGATTCTCATTCCAAAATATAGATGTTCATATAAATGCTAGGCTTTTAGTATACATCCTAACACTCGATGCATTTGAGGGACGTGGAGTTCTGCAAAAGTGTACGTCGGTGGAGCGAGAAGAACGTGCACGACGTCTGAGGGATGAGAAGTCGGGAGGAAGCTCGCTCAAGGAGAAGGTCGGAGTGTTGGTGCAATCGACCCAAGTTTGTTCAAGTAGATCATGGGTTTTGATGTGTGTGTTAATATGATTAAGTTAGGGTTTCATGTTAATCTAATATGTGTATGTGAGTGTGCAATTTGCAGGATACACATAGACTTAGTTGGACGTCTTCGGGGCCGGTAAAGGGTGGCATGAGAGACAAGTCGTGGACTTGCATGCATCCGAGGGACCGTGGACAAACCAGGGACGATGAGCAGAGGGAAGCGGACTTCGAGGCATACGTGAAGGGTGGCATGAGAGACAAGCCGTGGGCTTGCATACATCCGAGGGACGAGAGCCAAAGTCGAAGAGGGCTTGGAGGCAACAGGTAGAGGTTGCTGAAGGAAGAGTCAACTGAGTCGTGAAGATTCGAGTGTTGAGAGAACTGTACTCGGGAAGGAAAATCCTAGGGTTCGTGTGCTGAGAGAATTGTACTCGGGAAGGAAAACCTTAGGTAGCAGTCGACTGATGCTTGATCAGTCGACTGAGGTTGAGCACAGAAAGATTAGTCGACTGGTGGAGGACCAGTCGACTGGTGTCGACTGGGCAATCGACTGGTATCGACTGGGCAGTCGACTGGTGTCGGCCAGAATGCGAATCGTCAGGCGGTGACATTCAAATTCGCGAGGACCAGTCGACTGACCCAGGGGCAGTCGACTGGTAACGGTCAAAACAGTATCGAGCTCTATTTAAGAGAGCTCGTGTTTAGCTACTTTTTCCTTGGCGAAGCAAGCTTAGTTAGAGCATGTTAGTAGCCTACAAGTGTTCAGGTCGTGTCAAAGGGTTGTGACGAGGTTTCTCCACCCACAAGGAGCGACAAGAACTAACCGGAGGTATTCCGGGGAATCATCCACCGAAGGATCGGAATCGTCCACCTTACGGACAGCTGTAGAGTAGGAGTTTCATCTCCGAACCACGTAAATCGGTGTGTCTTTCTTAATTGTTAGTTTTAGTTTTTGTTATTCCACTTGCGCACTAACAGCTTGTAGGAAGAAAATCGAATCGAAAGTTATTCACCCCCCCCCTCTAGCTAAACAGAAAGGTCCCAACAAGTGGTATCAGAGCAAGGTTCGCTCATCTACGGATTAACCGCCGAGAGAGCAAAAAGCTAGAGGAAATGGAAGAAAGATTGGGGGATGACATCAATGTTCCACCGATCGCGAGAATTTCGACTATTGGAGAATGCGGACAAAGACTTGGTTCGACATAGATTGAGATTGCATGATTGCACTAGAAGAGTCATTCGAGGTTCCAAGAGATAAACATGGGAAAAAGCTTCGACCACGGTATTGGAATAAGGAGTAACAAACTCAATCAAAGGCAAACGAGAAGGTAATTTCAATATTAATCGATGTTTTGCCTAACGATATAATTAGTGGTGTAGGTGAATACAAAAACGCACACGAATTATGGAGCAAGGTATTAGCGTTTCATGAAAATCCTACACAAGTCCAAGTAGTGGAGTAGCTCAAGGAAATAAGCTCAACATCCGAAGAGAAGGAGAAAGAAGAAAAAGATTCGCTCATCACCTCAAGAGAAGTGGCACAGGAATGTGAAAGATCATCCATTTCATCAAGGGAAGAAGAAGAGTCTCCACTTCAAGGATTGAGGGGGAGAAGAGACCATCCTCAATACCGGAGCAAGAAAAAGTGTCCACCTCCACCAAAGTAAAGTCTAAAGATCACATCATTTGCTTTGGATGCAACAAGAAGGGGCACTACAAGGATAAGTGTCCATTAGTTAAAAAAGAGGTAAACCCTAAACCCAAATCAATTCTTTTAAAATCTAACATAGGTTATAGGGAAAAGAAGGAGAAAAAGCACATTAGTGTTACACGTGTGGAGAGCTAAGACACTACCACACCAAATTCTCAAGAAAAGGAGAATTCAAGAAATTGGAGCATTTGAGGAAATGGGAAAAGAAGAAGGAGAAAAGCTCACATCAAGGGGGAGCTACAAGGGTAAGGGTGGTAATCCCTAACTTTAAGCGTTTTTCAAACTCCTCCATGAATGTTAGAAGTAATGAGAATTATTTATCTATGCATAACTTTGGTTTTAGATATTGTGATAAAAATAGGGTTAATATTGCCTATCAAACCCCTAAGAAATCTATGTATCATGATAAACCTAGGATTTTTAGACCTAAGGACCAAGGCATTAATCCAAAAAAAGGAAGACACATGCCTAAACAAATGGGTAGATCTAGAAATGTCCAAAATGGACATGGTGATGCTAAGGTTAAGAACCTAGAAAGGGAAAATCAAGCCTTGAGGGCAAAGCTTGATAAATTAGAAAAAACCCTAGGTAGACTCACTAGTGGATCTGAGGGTTTAGGCATGATGTCGAATAGTCAGAACCCCGACAATGATAGACCGAGTCTAGGGTACCAACTTATTCGATCGAATACTCTGGAAAAGTTGTATGCAAGGATGTCATATGACTATAGCAAAGGGAAGACCAAAAATGGCAAGGAAAAGTCATTTAAAGGAAAGAAGAGGAACTCAACTAAGGAAAAGGTATATAGAGTTAAGAAAGTTAGGGTTAAAAGCCAAAAGACACCGAAGGTACACATGTGTAGCCTTGCCATTATAGATGAGTCATCTAGGGAGGTGACCAAGGCTAAGAGCTCAAGGGGAAGCTCTAGGGGTCAAAATGGGATCCATGGTCAATGAATCTCAAGAAGGTTTCTCCAAAAGGACTAGATGAATTGTGGAATGTGCCAAAGGATTTGGGGACAAGTTGTGAAATTTAATCCTAGGGATTTGGCAAAAATATGACAATGGAACTATATTGCATGAAAATTAATTCTTAACGTGGGGATATCATATAAACCAATGCTAATGATGCATTGAGGTTGGGAATGAGAAGATACATCAAGGAGAGATCAAAATTAGGACTTTAGGTCAATGTTCAATTAAATCATTTAGATAGTTTTGAGTTTTGTGTCAAATAGATACATGGATATATGTATCCCAAGTAGACACAGATACCACAAACCTCTCCACAAGATTTGAGAATTTTTGGAGATTTGTGAAATTTCTGGTGCATTTCTGAAGTTGGATTAGAAATGTTGAAAATATAGGGTACCAACCGACTGATGCAAAGGCAGTCAACTGGTGCAGTTTAATCCAGGAACTAGGATAATCGATGCATCAGTCGACTGATTCTCCATCAATCGATTGATCTTGCTGTTTAGTTCATCAGTTGACTGGCCCTGGGACAGTCGACTGATGCAGGGAATCTTTTAAAAGAACAACCACGCGAGGGGGGGCGGCCGAACCTAGGGTTTTAGCGTCGCCCCTTGTGATTTCTCCTCTCCCTCGACCTCCCCAACTGTTCTGAGCCTTCCCAAGGTCCTAAAATCGTGTTCCTTGCCTTCAACTTAGATCCAAGCCTAGGGCAAGAAAAACACCCTCCTTGAATCAACCTTGATCATTCGCCATCATGCAACGACCAGAGAAACGGTAATGAATCAGTTGCTTTATTTTTCTCATTTGATTCGTAATTCATAACTAACTCTTCATTTTGTGTATGTTTACCTTATTTTCCCTTCTTGATTGGGTCATTATTGGTACATGCATATGGGGGTTACATTTAGTGCTAGGGGAAAGAGAAGGGCTGGTGAGGGATCATCCCAACAGCAGTCCCTAGATCTGAGGCACCTCGATTCCGTTCCGAGGCTTGCCGGCAGGTGTTTAACAATGCTGATTTCACTGTGATGAACTGTAAATATCTCAATCGAACATACTTCCAAAGATCACTCCTCACATTATTGAGATAATCACGCATTTTGGGTTAGAAAAACTGGTATACTGTCAGTGTTATGTCAATGTTGACCTATGCAAGGAGTTTTATACCAATCTTACATGTAATAATCCCAGTGACGAGACGTATGAGTCTATGGTACAGGAAGTTATCATTCCTTTCACACCTGCAGTATTAGGATTATTTTTAGGGTGTAGGGTTTCCGATAATCCATTCACATGTTTTCCCACGGTCACTGAGCCATTGACCTTGCCCAATGTCACCATTGATCAAATTTATCGTCATTATTTTGATAATCCTCGACCTCCTCTACAGCGGATCTTCATAGCTAGGTTACCTCACTTGGTGATGATGTATGCATTAGAGAGGAGGTTAGACATTGACATTGACCGTCATGTGTTCGCATCTATTGTCTATTTTTTGCATAACATCATAGGAAGATCTACATGTCGTTCGGTCATATTTTGACCGAATTCTTTTTGTCTAGGGGTATTAGAACCATTAGGGGTCAAGTACATCAATTGTCTAAGGACTATAACTAGATTGGTTCTCGGCAGCTCTCCTTGACTGGGATCGAGAGACGGCAAGGAGTGCTGGTCTGGCACCGTCGTCATGACTCCTCCAGTTCTGATGATGATGAGGAGGTTGCTCCTGCTGCTGCACCTGCTGCTGCTCTTGCTAGGATGACAGAGGAGCGACTCTCCCGACTAGAGACAAAGATGCATGGACTTAGAGAGGATCTCCAGAGTGTTCAGCAGCGGCAGGTTGATATTCAGGGGGAGATTCACGGTCTCACGGAGCACTTTCAGAGGTTCCAGCAGCGACAGGATGACATGTATGACATAATGCAACGCTGGAACCTTATGTATCAGGCCCCCTCCTCCTCCTCCAGACGATGATATGTAGGTTCCGCATGATTTGGTAATGGTGGTGTTGAGAGTGTATTTAGCTTAGGACATTTTTATTATCTCTCAAATACTATATTTGACATTGTAATATTTGAGAATTTCGGGGCTATGGCCCTTGTAGTATTTATTTATGTTTTGAAATTGCTTATATGAACTTTTAATTCATAATTTAATATTGCTCATATGATACGTTATTATCTTAATATTATGGTTGTATGAAAATTTTCAATATATCTTCTATCAAGGGTTTATGGTATAAAGGGGAGTTTTTATCACTTGTTTTGTCTTGAAGATTTATATGAGAAAATGGGGGAGATTTAAAAATATTTCTATGTTTTAAATAGTATACGATAGACTTGGAAAACACATGGTTTCAAATCTAGAATGGAAAGTTGATACAAAATGAATTGTTTTCAAAGAATTAGATTTTTTTGTCAAAAAGTCAAACATATTTGGTATTTTCACGAAACTATATTTTTATAGGATAGAATACATCATAAGAAATATGCTTGCAAAATTTTAAAATTTTTTGAATTTTGTGAAATTTTTTAGGGGTTTCTGAATTTCGACTGAAAAAATTCAGACTGCTGTGTATCAGTCCACTGCCCCTGGGGCAGTCGACTGATCTTTCTGTGGATTTGCTGGTTGAAAACACAAGTCGACTGATGCAAAGACAGTCGATTGGTGCTGTTGTTTTCTGATTCCTAGGGGTTTTCAGAAATAGGAAGGTGTTCTCATTGATACCAATGGTAAGTATTGCTTGAGGCAATCGTTTTGATGGTGTCAAAGGGGGAGAGCTTGTGGTTTAAGTTAGGTTTCAACTTAACTTGTGGAGTTAGTGTTTATCTTAACTTGTAGTTATGGAAAATTGAAAATTATATAGAGGACATAGGTTAAGGGGGAGTATGCATTTGTTTATGTTGCTTCCTATATCTGTAATTTTCAATTGTTATTATTGTTTTTGCACCTAACTTAAACATATTGTCACACACCAAAAAAGGGAAGATTGTTGGTGCAATCGGCCAAAGTTTGATCAGGTAGATCATGGATTTTGATGTGTGTCAATATGATTAAGTTAGAGTTTCATGTTGATCTAATATGTGTATGTGAGTGTGCAGGTTTGCATGATACACATAGACTTAGTTGGACGTCTTCGTGGCCGATGAAGGGTAGCATGGGAGACAAGTTGTGGACTTGCATACATCCCAGGGGTGTGGACAAAACAGGACGATGAGCCGAGGGAAGCAGACTTCGAGGCATACGTGAAGGGTGCATGGGAGACAAGCCGCAGGCTTGCATACATCCGAGGGACGAGAGCCAAAGTTAAAGAGGACTTGGAGACAACAGGTCGAGGCTGCTGAAAGAGGAGTTAACTGAGTCATAAGTGTTAATGCAGTCTGGCCCTGATTGTTGTTTTGGTGTTGACACCGATTTTAGTTTAGGTGGATGATGATTGATTATGATTAAGTCCTGCTCGGGGATCAGGCATGGTATGGAAAATCCTAGCCTTGAGGGCTAGGTGTTGAAAAATCCTAACCTGGAAGGTTAGGTGTTGAAAATCCTAGCTTGGAGGGCTAGGTGTTGGAAAGTCATAATTCGGAAGGGTTGGGTGAAAAGTCCTAGCTTGGAGGGCTAAGTGAAAAGTCCAAACTTGGAGGGTTAGGTGCAAAGTCCCAACTTGGAGAATTAGGTGAAAAGTCTTGGCTTGGAGGGTCAGGTGCCTAGCTTGGAGGGCTAGGTTGGATGAAGTTCTAACTCGGAAGGGTTAGGTGAAAAGTCCTAGCTTGGAGGGCTAGGTGAAAAGTCCTAGCTTGGAGGGCTACGTGAAAAGTCCTAACTTGGAGGGTTAGGTGCAAATTCCCAACTTAGAGAGTTAGATGGAAAAATCCTTAGCTTGGAGGGCTAAGGTGGATGAAACCCTAGCTTGGAGGGCTGGGTTTGACTCCCTGGATAGGTCTGGTGACCGATCAGGGATATTGGCACGCTGCTCCTTCGTGGATCGGTCTGGTGACCGATCCAGCGATGTTTGATCGGTCCGGTGACCGATCAGGGGGTAAGCAGCTTCCTCACTGACTTGCTCCTGATCGGTCACCAGACCGATCAGGGAGCGAACAGTGAGTGAGTTCTCCTCCGGATCAGACCCTGGATCGGTCCGGTGACCGATCAGGGACTTAGGATCTGATTACAGAATTACTGTTCATATGTCCTGATCGGTCTGAGCGACCGATCAGGCTTCACTCTGATCGGTCCGGTGATCGATCAGGCTGTGTTGCCGTGAGAGCTGGGAATCCCAGGACAGAGGTGGATCGGTCTGGTGACCGATCCACAAGCCCTGGATCGGTCCGGTGACCGATTACTTTAA
The DNA here is from genome assembly GCA_024364735.1 of Boesenbergia rotunda. Lineage (NCBI taxonomy): Eukaryota > Viridiplantae > Streptophyta > Magnoliopsida > Zingiberales > Zingiberaceae > Boesenbergia > Boesenbergia rotunda. The sequence goes on from JAGFNQ010006665.1 coordinate 182,128, forward strand.
TTCAAATTGCACTGTCAGACGTGATCAGAGCGTCTGATCGTATCCGATTCTCTGCGCTTCACTTCTGAATCTTGATTTACTGCTTGATATGCTGCTCTAACACTCTGATTAAGCTGCAGGTGACAGGGGAGGATTCAAACACTCAAGGAGAAGTCAATGGAGACTTTCCTTGGAGCAGGTTTGTCTGTTTTCCATCTCAGGTTGCAACGGCCGGAGCTGCAGACTGGAGCCGCTGACTGGAGCTTGGCTGAGGGAGCTCAGGAAGTCCAGGGAAGGCTCAGTGGTAGCTAGCGTTGGTAGTGAGGTAGCTGGAGGCTGCAGGAGATGCTGTCACCTGACGCTGAGTGGAGAAACAAAAAGGGCGGAGCAAGCTTCGTGGAAGCAGAGGTTCAAGAGTTTGTGAACTGGTTTCTTGCCGCGCCTTGAGTTCTCCACAACTTGCTTGCTGTATTTCTGAAGTTCTCATCACCTTGAGCAAGCTACTGCATTCTTGAAGCAACCATTACTTGAGCGCTTGAAGGAGAGAACAAGAGGCTTGGAGTCCGACAGCGGGAAGACACGAGGAAGGGTTCCTTGCGTGAGATCGCCGCTGGGTGGAGCTCGGGAAAGCTTGCTGTGTTCTTGTCTTTGCTGAGTGCTTGAGTAAGATCCTTCCTATTGTTTCATTGTGCTTAAACATATATTTGTGATTGAAACGCCGTGGAGAGGTTTCTCCACCGAGAAGGAGGTTGTCTTCTATCCGGTGTTAACCGGGGCTTGATCTGCCGACGATCAAGGGATCGCCCACCTTAAGGGCACGCCAAGGAGTAGGGGCAAGTTATCCCTGAACCTTGTAAACCCTCCTTGTTAGCGTTCTTGATAGTTGTCTTTGTTTGCTTTCATTTCTGGTTTTAGTTTACTGCACTGCTTCGTTTTCTTTTGTTTCTTCCGCTGTGCTACTGATAAGTTGAGTGCAGAAACTTCATAAGTCTTTAAAGTCCAAGAGATTGGCTATATTCACCCCCCCCCTCTAGCCATCCGTTCCCAACAAGTGGTATCAGAGCTTGGGGCTCTATTCAAGGCTTAACATCCGAGAGTTATCAACAAGATGGCGTTGAGAGAAGGCTTCTCCACCACCCGACCTCCATTCTTTGATGGCGCCGACTTTCAATATTGGAGATCAAAGATGGAATACTATTTGAAGATGGATATCCACACTTGGTTCGCGGTGAAGGAGGGATTCACCCCTCCGAAGGATGATGAAGGTAAAGAACTTGAGTCATGGAGGTGGACTGTCGAACAAACGCGAAAGTGTGAAGCCGACGCGAAGGCGGTTGTCACTCAACAATGTGACATGAACAAAGACCAACTCATTAAGGTTGGTCCTTTCACAAGTGCTAAGGACTTGTGGAACAAGCTCATCGAACTCTATGAGGGCACCCGAGATTCAAGAATCGCCAAGAGGGACTTGTTCCTCAATCAACTCCAAAATCTCTCCATGAAGGAGAATGAAACGGTAAGTGAGCTCCATAGCCGGTTCAAGGAAGTTCTCAATGGACTTCATTCGATTGATGAAAAGGTCGAGAATCACGACCTTGTGAGGTATGTCTTGAAAGTCTTTCCAAGGAATGCCTTGTGGTCATCCATGGTGGATGCCTACAAAGTTTCCAAGGATCTATCCATTGTAAAATTAGATAATCTATTTTGTGAGATGGAATTGCATGAAATGGCTAACAAAGGCCCCAAGGAGAAGGGGATTGCCTTAGTTGCAGGGGATTGAATCAACAAGAAGAAGAAGAAGGAGAAGGAAGTCTCTTCGTCTTCATCCTCTTCCGAATCCGAGTCCGATTCCGAGGAAGATGGCAGCGGCTCTTCTTCCTCCGAGATGGCGAACTTCGTGCGAAGGATGATGCGAAGGAATCGACGTTTCAAGAGTAGAAGTAACTCTAGTGAATCCAAACTTGATAAGACTAATGCATCTTGCTTTGAGTGTGGTAGGAAAGGACATTTCAAGAATGAATGTCCAAAACTCAAGAAGAAGGAGGAGAAATCCAAAAAGAAAGAAGAAAAATCCAAGAAGAAGAAGAAGGCCTTGAAAGCCACTTGGGATGAGTCATCCTCTAGCTCATCCGATGAAGAGGAGGAGAAGAGCACTAGGCATGTGGCACTTATGGCTCTTGGAGAGGAGAGCAGTGATGAATCTTCAAGCTCCTCAAACGCGGCTTCATCATCCTCGGATGATGAAGAGGTAACTTCTCCCGAGCTTGAAAAATTCTATAGAGCAATTGCATGTTTAACTAGTATGCTTAAGAAATCAAAGAGTAAGGTTAAAGCATTGCAATTAGAGATTGATCAATTAAAATTATCTAGAGATAATAATATTGATGATTTGCATGTTGAATTGTTAGAAGATGAGATTAAGTCATTGAAACTTGAAGTTGATAACTTGAAATCCTCTAAGGTTGAGGAAGTCAATGACTTGCATGATGACTTGTTAGTAGAAGAAAACAAATCTTTGAAGAGTGAAGTTGAGAGACTCAAGACTATTCTTAAGAAGTTCTCAACTAGCTCTAAAATCCTAGATATGATTTTGAATGCCCAAAGGGCAGTCTACAATAGGGCCGGTATTGGTTACCGCCCTAAGGAACCCTCATTTGTGTCTCTCATGTCTAGGACTGATATGAGACAATCTAGGACACCCAAAATTCAAAAGAAAGTTGTCAAGGCATGGGTGCCTAAGTCATGTTTAGTTGATGCTTTAGGTCCCAAGGTTTGGGTACCTAAAACTTCTATTTATCGAATTGTGTAGGTTATGATTGAGGGGGAACATCTATCAACTTGGTTCGTTGATAGTGGATGCTCCAAACACATGACCGGGGATAGATCATTGTTTACCACACTTCACAAGAAAAGTAAAGGTAATGTATCATTTGGTAACAATGGTAGTCTTAAGGTCATAGGGATAGAAGACATTCAAATATCCGAATGTCTTAGAATTTCAAATGTTCTTCTAGTCAAGGGGATGAAATTTTATCTCCTAAGTGTGAGTCAATTATGTGACACGGGTTACACAATTTTGACTTCCAACCAAGTCAATGTCTAGTTAGACAACATGACACCTTGAACACAGTACTAGTAGGAACAAGAGTAGACAATATTTATCAAGTTTCATTTAAAAGTGCTACTAATGTTTCTGCTAAGTGTTTCATGTCAAAAGAAGAAGAGTCCACCCTTTGGCACCGGAGGTTAGCACATGTTAACATGAAGAACATCCGAAAGTTGGCCAACAAGGGACTAGTCCATGGCTTACCAAGCATCAAGTATGAGAAAGACAAACTTTGTGATGCATGTCAAATGGGTAAGCAAGCAAAATCTGCACATAAAGGTAAAAGCGCTGTAAGTACTTCTAATGCATTAGATTTACTTCATATGGATCTATTTGATTGTAGTATCATCATATCATTGAATGGAAGTAGATATTGATTTGTGATCATTGATGATTTCACTAGATATACATGGACATACTTTTTAAAATATAAGGATCAAACCTTAGATATCTTCATTTCTTTTTTAGAAGAGTTGAAAATGAAAAATCATCAACCATTAAGACAATTAGAAGTGATCATGGAGGTGAATTTCAAAACCAAAGGTTTTTAGAATTTTGTCAAGATAGAGGTTATAAGCATGAGTTCTCTACTCCTAGAACACCACAACAAAATGGTGTTGCAGAGAGGAAGAACCGTGTTTTACAAGAGGTTGCACAAAGCATGCTCAATGAGTACTCACTACCGAGTTACTTGTGGGCTGAAGCTGTAAATACAGCTTGCTATGTGCAAAATCGGGTCCTCATTCATAGGTTTCTAGGAAAGACTCCCCATGAACTTTGGTTTGGGAAACCACCTACGGTTAAACACCTTAGGGTGTTTGGTTGTAAGGTGTTCGTTCTAAACACCAAGGATCACCTTGGAAAGTTCACGGCAAAGGCTGATGAAGGGATACTAGTCGGGTACTCCCTCGTTAGCAAAGCCTACCGAGTCTACAACAAGAAATCTAAATTAGTTGAAGAGTCTTCTGATGTGGTTTTTGAAGAAATTCCAAAATCAAGTGACCAATCAGAAAATGTAGAAGGAGTCCAACTTGAACTTAGAAGACTAAGCTTGAATGAAACTTCAAGTGTTGTTGATGGTGATGAGTCTGATGACGGTGAACCTAGACAACCCATTGATCAGCCGGATCCTGAGGCTGGACTTGTGTCTAGTGAACCCGTTCAAGAAGCACCACCAACACCAAGGCAAGCTAGATTAGCCTCTAGTCATCCCCAAGACCAAATTGTTGGAGACATCCACCATGGGGTTAGAACTAGATCATTCTTCCGAAATGAGGCTAATGAAGTTGCTCTAATTTCCGAAATTGAACCTAGAAAAATTGATAAAGCATTAAATGATCCCGATTGACTCATTGCAATGCAAGATGAACTAGGATAATTTGAAAGGAGTCAAGTTTGGGACTTAATCCCTAGACCCAAGAAGACCTCCATTATTGAAACCAAATGGGTCTTCAAGAACAAATTGAACCATAAGGGAGAAATCATTAGAAACAAGGCACGCGTAGTAGCCAAGGACTACAGTCAAGTTGAAGGCCTTGATTATGATGAGACTTATGCTCCCGTGGCACGATTAGAGTCCATTCGATTGATGCTTGCATTTGCAGCACATCGTGGTTTCAAATTATATCAAATGGACGTCAAATCGACTTTTCTAAATGGTCTAATTAGGGAAGAGGTCTATGTCGAACAACCACCGGGGTTTGAGAGTTCCGAATTTCCAAACCACGTATTCAAGCTCAAAAAGGCACTTTATGGCCTTAAACAAGCACCCCGAGCTTGGTATGAGCGGTTGTCGACATTCCTAATTGAGAAGGGCTTCGTTAGAGGCCAAATAGACCCTACACTATTTCTACGAAGAGATGGTGACAATATTTTTGTAGCCCAAGTATATGTCGATGACATAATTTGTGGCTCAAACAATAATGGCTATTTGAATGAGTTTATTGGACACATGAAAAATGAATTTGAGATGAGTCTAGTGGGAGAGTTGACTTTCTTCCTTGGACTCGAAATCAAACAAACTCGTGATGGGATCCATGTGCACCAATCGAAATACACACAAGAAATGTTTCGAAAATTCAATATGAGTGATTCAAAAGAGGTAACCACTCCCATGGCTACAAACACAAGATTAGACAATGATGAGAGTGGTAAACCCGTTGATTTGACTCAATATCGAAGCATGATAGGCAGTTTGCTATACCTTACAGCTAGTCGACCTGATATACTATTTGCTGTGGGTATGTGCGCTAGGTATCAAGTTTGTGCCAAGGAATCTCACCTAATCGCTGTTAAGCGAATTTTGAGATATCTCAAGGGCACAATTGGAGTCGGTCTATGGTGCCCCCGTACCGAATCATTTGATTTAATTGGCTATACGGATTCCGACTACGCTGGATGTAAGTTGGACCGGAAAAGCACAAGTGGGGGTTGCCAATTCTTAGGTTCGTCCTTAGTAAGTTGGTCAAGTCGGAAGCAACATTGTGTTGCTCTCTCCACGACCAAGGCAGAATATATCGCCATGGGAGAGAGTGTATCACAATTGTTGTGGATGATACATACTTTAGAGGACTATGGATTGAGTTACAAGGGTGTGCAAGTGTTATGCGATAACATAAGCACAATTAACTTAACCAAGAATCCAGTCCATCATTCTAGGACCAAACATATTGAGGTGCGTCAACACTTCATTAGGGATCATGTAGCTAGGGGAGATATTGTACTCTCTCATGTAGAGTCCACAAACCTAGCTGACATTTTCACTAAACCACTCCCCGAAAATGAATTTAGTTTCCTAAGACGGGAGTTGGGAATGTGACGTGCTTATGAATTTTAAATTGCATTCAAACCCTTCATGATTATTTCGAAATTGTTGGGAAACAATTGGGTAACTTTGGGAACATCTCACACAAACTATAAGGTTTACCAAAACGTTTTTGTTTGCTAGATATGGGGTGAGATGTTAGGATCAACTAAATTTCTCAAAATGTCAATGCATCACTTGAGAAATTAAGTTGACGAGATAATAATCACTGTGGTGACCAAGTATGGGGAAAATCATTGTATAACATATGTGTATATGGCTACATGATCATACTTGGACATTCCAATCAAGGAAACCTTGATTGGAATACTGAATTTGGAACAAAACTTGATTGAATTTGCTTGAATGATTGTTGATTGAGTTTGACTCCATTTGGGTGGAGCAAAGTGATTGTTGAACCTATAAGGACTTTAGACCCTTGTTCAAGGATCTATTTTAGTCATGAGATCATATCCAAGTTCGATAAACTTCATCAGATCTCGTGGGAAAATTTCTGAAAATTTGAAACTGATTGTTTCAGATCGTATCAGGGAGTATCAGGAACCCTGATCGGTCCCCGGACCGATCAGGCATAAGGCTGATCGGTCCACGGACCGATCTAGCTCCACTCTGCAATGATCGGTCCACAGACCGATCGGAGGGCTTTCAGTGACTTCACGAAATTCTGATCAACCTTACTGAGCCAGCCTGGATCGGTCCCCGGACCGATCTGGCACCCTGCTGAGACCGGTCCACAGACCGATCAAGGGGCTCTCAGTAAGCCTCGCGAGCTTACTGATCTCTCCCTGATCGATCAACTGATCGATCAGGAGCATACCTGATCGGTCACCCGACCGATCAGGCTCGATTCAGTCCGATCAGGCTATAGCCTGATCGGTCTGGGTGCTATCAGATCGAACGGTGATCCGTTCAATCGCATTAAAATCTGGTTGGTGGACCGATCCACCAACCGATTAAATCCTCCCAAAACCCCTCATTGTCGAACCCTAGTGCCGAAAAACCTTCCACTTGCGCCTCTTCATTTTGTGCGAGAGTGTTCCTGCGCCTCCCTCCTCTTCGCGCGTGCGAGTTCTTGCGAAGGCTTCTACGGGTGTTTCCTTGCACTCTGCAAGTTCTCTTGTGCTCGAAGTCTTCTGCGTCTCTGTCTTGCGCTACGAGCGTCTCCCGCGTATCTTCTGCTTCCAGTTTTTGCGATCCTTTCAAACCAACTTCAATGGCACCAAAGTAAGTTTTTGATTTAGTTTTCATTATGAATCAATCTATGGATTATACATATGAAGCTAATCATGTTTTGGTGTTCATGCCGTGATCTTTTTGTGTTGGCTGTGACCTTTCGTTTCAATATCTTACCTTGGATCAAATATCTTATCTTATGATCAACTCCATCTTATATTCACTCTATGATTATCACGTTATGATCAAATTTATGTTCCTTGATTCAACTGTGTTCTGTTAACCATTGTGTCTTGATCACGTTATCTGATTGGGTCTTACTTTCCTTGATCAAATTGGTCTGATCTTGTTCATGTGGTTACTCTATGTATGACCAACCCTTGACTTTGTGTGATTCAACCTACATTCGTATCAACCTTGCTCAATTGATTCAAACCGTGTATGATCAATTCCTGATTAAATCCTGTGTCTTGATCATTTCAATTCTTTAGAAAATCTTCTAAAGGGAAAGAAGCTGTTGAGGGCGGCTCGAGGAGGAAAGCCCCCTCTTCACCTGCGTCATCCAGAAGGCCTCAGCCTTCTTCGAGCTCCCGATTCCCAAATGCAGCTTGTGAACAGGCCTTCCAGTCAAGGACGTTCAAAATGCTACCCTGCCGGTCAATAGATGTCCCCTTCCTGACTAAGTATAATCCATCGGTCATGGAGATAGTCCTGCATTACAACCTTGGTTTTCTCCTCTCTCTGGAAAGAACTATCAATTATGACCTCGTCTCTGAATTCTATAACAATCTTCAGCAGGGATCTCAAGGAGGCTTCGAGTTCACCACTCGAGTCGCCAAGAAGAACCTTGACTTTTCTTACGAGATCTTGGCAGAGTATTTGAATGGTCGTCGATCACCAAACATGTATTCGATCTACCCTGAGCTTCCCAATCCGTTATTAGCATCGTTTGCGGATGTCACTCCAGATGGTATCCATCAGTACTTCCTCGGTCTTCCTCGTCCCGACGGACTTGATGAATTGGGCTCTGACTTTCCTACCTTTGCTGCACTGCGTCTTTCTCCCACTAGCTACATATTATTCAAGATTATCACAAACTGTATTCTCCCAATCACCTCCAAACCTTTAACTGAGATTCGACCCTATCACTGTCTGATGCTCTACGGCATGCACCGCCGATTAGACTTCGATATCATGAAGAGCATCTTCCAGTCCATTCTATCTTATCGAGAGCCCAGCCGCCGCACGGTCTACATGTCGTTTGGTCACGTCATCACCGACTGGCTCATGTCAGTAGGTATTGATGTCACCAAGGGTCGGACGATGCCTATGGTCCGACAGGATTGCAGACTTGGCCGGCGAGCATTCGCCAAGTCGGCATCATTGTTCGGGAACACGATCGGGTGTTGGTTTGGAAAGATGGTAGAGTTCTTGGTGAGTTACCGAGGGGAGGTCCACAGGTTCAGGCGCCAACCGCTGCTGCTGCTGCTGATGATGACTACTACGACGAGCCGGATCCAGATCTGCGCTGGCAGATCTCAGAGCTGGATCAGACACTACAGGAGTTTATTCAGTTGGGGGTGACAGATCGCGAGGAGTTTCGGTCAGGCTTTCACTCCCTCGATTGCCGACTGACCAGGATCGAGACCGAGATCTCGGGGACCCGTACCCTCCAGCAGACATGGTATGATGAGTGGCGCAGCCACACATTTCCAGGAGGTGCACCTTCATCGAGTACTGCACCAGGGTCCTTTGCTCCTACTGATGTCACGATGGATGATCTCGTGCACGATGACGATCCCCCCGCTGATAGTTGAGTTTGGTTGTCCATTGTCTCTCCTAGTGATATGGTTATTTGACTGCTCAGTTGTGTGACGTTTAGCTGAATGCCCCTTGACTTGCCTATTGTGTCCTTGTGCCATGCGTATTTTGACTGTGATGCATGTGTATTGCATCTTGTGTTTTATCTGGATATTTTATGAATTGCCATGTCTGCCTTTGCTGCGTTTTTATCCTACTTTAGTAAGATGACTACTATTTGCATACTTGCTACATTGCCATGATTATGCTTTGGATGTCATGTCCACTTAATGTATATGACCGTTATGACATGTTATAGATTCGTATGATGTATGTGCTGGTTTCGTCTTGATCTATCTTTTCCACATGATATCATATGCTTCGAAAACAATTACATCAAATCTTTGTTATTCTGGGATACCCCTAGGGTTGAGGGGGAGTTTGTTTTAAACTTAACAGCCCTTCTGGACCCTTTTCGATGTTCGACAAAGGGGGAGCGTGTGGATTGGTTAAGTTTAGGATGATCAATTGTAGGGGGAGGATCCTGATTCCCCTATGATTCTAAATTTGAGGAAATTGATTGAGAATCCCTAAACTTAAAATCGAGTTGTCAAACAACAAAAAAGGGGAGATTGTTGATGCAGTCTGGCCATGATTGTTGTTTTGGTGTTGACACCGATTTTAGTTTAGGTGGATGATGATTAATTATGATTAAGTCCTGATCGGGGATCAAGCATGGTACGGAAAATCCTAGCCTGGAGGGCTAGGTGTTGGAAAATCCTAACCTGGAAGGTTAGGTGTTGAAAATCCTAGCTTCGAGGGCTAGGTGTTGGAAAGTCCTAATTCAGAAGGGTGGGTGAAAATCCTAGCTTAGAGGGCTAGGTGAAAAGTCCTAACTTGGAGGGCTAGGTGCAAAGTCCCAACTTGGAGAATTAGGTGAAAAGTCCTGGCTTGGAGGGTCAGGTGTCTAGCTTGGAGGGCTAGGTTGGATGAAGTTCTAACTCGGAAGGGTTGGGTGAAAAGTCCTAGCTTGGAGGGATAGGTGAAAAGTCCTAGCTTGGAGGGCTAGGTGAAAAGTCCTAACTTGGAGGGTTAGGTGCAAATTCCCAACTTGGAGAGTTAGATGGAAAAATCCTTAGCTTGGAGGGCTAAGGTGGATGAAACCCTAGCTTGGAGGGCTGGGTTTGACTCCCTGGATCGATCTGGTGACCGATCAGGGATATTGGCACGCTGCTCCTTCGTGGATCGGTCTGGTGACCGATCCAGCGATGTCTGATCGGTCCGGTGACCGATCACGAGGCAAGCAGCTTCCTCACTGACTTGATCCTGATCGGTCTGGTGACCGATCAGGGAGCGAACAGTGAGTGAGTTCTCCTCCGGATCAGACCCTGGATCGGTCCGGTGATCGATCAGGGACTTAGGATCTGATTACAGAATTACTGTTCATATGTCCTGATCGGTCTGAGCGACCGATCAGGCTTCACTCTGATCGGTCTGGTGACCGATCAGGCTTCACTCTTATCGGTCCGGTGACCTATCAGGCTGTGTTGCCGTGAGAGCTGGGAATCCCAGCACAGAGGTGGATCGGTCCGATCCACAAGCCCTGGATCGGTCCGGTGACCGATTACTTTAATTCAAATTGCATTGTCAGACGTGATCAGAGCGTCTGATCGTATCCAATTCTCTGCGCTTCACTTCTGAATCTTGATTTACTGCTTGATATACTGCTCTAACACTCTGATTAAGCTGCAGGTGACAGGGGAGGATTCAAACACTCAAGGAGAAGTCAATGGAGACTTTCCTTGGAGCAGGTTTGTCCGTTTTCCATCTCAGGTTGCAACGGCCGGAGCTGCAGACTGGAGTCGCTGACTGGAGCTTGGCTGAGGGAGCTCAGGAAGTCTAGAGAAGGCTCAGTGGTAGCTGGCGTTGGCAGTGAGGTTGCAGGAGATGCTGTCACCTGACGCTGAGTGGAGAAACAAAAAGGGCGGAGAAGGCTTCGTGGAAGCAGAGGTTCAAGAGTTTGTGAACTGGTTTCTTGCCGCGCCTTGAGTTCTCCACAACTTGCTTGCTGTATTTCTGAAGTTCTCATCACCTTGAGCAAGCTACTGCATTCTTGAAGCAACCATTACTTGAGCGCTTGAAGGAGAGAACAAGAGGCTTGGAGTCCGACAGCGGGAAGACACGAGGAAGGGTTCCTTGCGTGAGATCGCCGCTGGGTGGAGCTCGGGAAAGCTTGTTGTGTTCTTGTCTTTGCTGAGTGCTTGAGTAAGATCCTTCCTATTGTTTCATTGTGCTTAAACATATATTTGTGATTGAAACGCTGTGGAGAGGTTTCTCCACCGAGAAGGAGGTTGTCTTCTATCCGATGTTAACCGGGGCTTGATCTGCCGACGATCAAGGGATCGCCCACCTTAAGGGCACGCCAAAGAGTAGGGGCAAGTTATCCCCGAACCTTGTAAACCCTTCTTGTTAGCGTTCTTGATAGTTGTCTTTGTTTGCTTTCATTTCTGGTTTTAGTTTACTGCACTGCTTCGTTTTCCTTTGTTTTTTCCGCTGTGCTACTGATAAGTTGAGTGCAGAAACTTCATAAGTCTTTAAAGTCCAAGAGATTGGCTATATTCACCCCCCCCCCTCTCTAGCCATCCGTTCCCAACAATAAGGATTCGAGTGCTAAGAGAACTGTACTCGGGAAGGAAAATCCTAGGGTTCGAGTGCTGAGAAAATTGTACTCGGGAAGGAAAACCTTAGATGGCAGTCGATTGATGCTTGATCAGTCGACTGAGGTTGAGCACAGAGAGATCAGTCGACTGGTGGAGGACCAATTGATTGATGTAGTCAACTGGGCAGTCGACTGGTGTCGACCAAAATGCGAATTGTCAGGCGGTGACATTCAAATTCGCGAGGACCAGTCGACTGACCCAAGGGCAGTCGACTGGTAACGGTCAAAACAGTATCGAACTCTATTTAAGAGAGCTCGTGTTTGGCTACTTTTTCCTTGGCGAAGCAAGCTTGGTTAGAGTCTGTTAATATCCTACAAGTTCTCAGGTCCTGTTAAAGGGTTGTGGCGAGGTTTCTCCAGCAACAAGGAGCGACAAAGCTAGTCGGAGGTGTTCCGGAGAATCATTCACCAAAGGATTGGGATCGTCCACCTTGTAACGCCCGACCTTATATCTACCCTTAAGGCGGGGTTACGGGTCCATACATTCAAATCATTTATCATCTTAAGCATGTATATCCAAACAAAACAGTTACAATAAAAGAAATGTAGTAAACATGCTTATTGAAGACTAATTTACCAAGCAAGGTTTTTTTCATTTCTTTTATATCTACATGCATTTACAACCTAATAGGAAGATCATTTAACACACTATAGCATGGAATCTCAAGTAAGAATATAGCAAGAGTTATCTAGTCTTAAATACATGCAAAAGAAGCAGTCATAAGAAATTAGCATTCATAAGAAACAGAAAATAGTAATTATCTAGCATTTTACTTAGCATGCATACTACAAAGTTTAGACATTAATGATAGGGTTATCTAGCATGACATAGGTTCCATATCCCTAACTTAATCACAGTAGAGTAGTCATGATCATCACACATTCAGAGTATAGCAATACAATTTCAATCTTTCATTGGAAGCAGTTTAGATTCTAGACAGAAACAAGGTAGATAGAATCTTTCGTTCTTTCCCGAGCCATCACCACACACATCCTCTAGCCTTCCCTCTGCCACTTCCTTTAGTTCGAGTATTTCTTACCGCTATCTGCAGCATAAGAAAACAACATGAACTAATAAGCAAAACATGCTTAGTAAGAATCCGGGCCTACTCGCAAAACCATAACGATACATCATATCATGTACTCAGTAATTAAGATAGAACAAGATTATAAGCATCGTAAGCATCTCATCAAAGCATCATAAGCATCACATCACATATTTCTAAGTACTTTACCGAACAAGATTATCACATAATTAGAAATGTTTTTCAAAAGGTTCCATAAAGGTAAGTATTTAAAAATATCATATCATCATCTAGGGCCCAGTTGTAGTACCACATCAAGCGCGTTCCCTAATAAATTGGGGTAGCGAGCCACCAATCTAATTAGAGCAGGACCCTTCCGTCCTACCAATGTCATGACCTTCAGTTAACATGCACATTGGATTTGTTTAACGACCCCCTTCCGAGTCGGGTACACAACTTTCAAAGTAAAGTAATTTATCATGCAATTACTCATATATGTATATGCCTAAAGGTACTCTTAATCTCATCTTAAAGGGACACACCACTCATCAAGGGTGCTCTTGATCCCCTAGGGACACACCACACATTCGGGTGCTCTTGATCCCAATTTCAATAGAGTATCCTTTTTCAAGCATATTATCAAACACATCATGTTCATATCATCAAGGTGCCCCATGGGCTATAAGGCATGCTTTTATACCTAACAAGATAGGTCACATAAATTATACACACATCACATATGTAGTAGCATGCTTCATGGTCTCATTAGGTACTTCCCAACCCTAGAACTAGGGTTGGCCGAAACTCACAAGTAAAGGAGTTTGGTTTTCCAATCAAGCATTCATTCAAGCATTCTTACAAACACCTCAAGTACTTTTCATGTTAACAATTGAAACATGGTTTAAACCTCAAAGTGGGGTTAGCATCCACTAACCCTAAATTACAAGGGGTGGCCGAACATTGTAGGGTAGGGTAGGCTAGGTTTTTGACATCCCATCTTCACACAAACATTTATACAACCATTTTATCTACAATGCTAATCATGGAAACATAATAGGATAGCAAGCCACACAAGAACCCTAACTTTCCTACCTTTGGCCGAAAGTTATATAGGGTGCTAAACCCTAATTTTGTCTTCTCAAAAATTGGGAAACAACACATATGAGTATAAAGTCCCTAGGGTTACTAGTATGCATCAAAGTTTAATCAAAAACCCTTCTCCTGGACCCCTTACAAGGGGTGGCCGAAACCCTCTACAAGGAAAAACCCTAGGTTTTGTTCTTGACACCATGAAGAAAAATCCATCTACATGTATACCTTAAGTCTCAAGGTCTTCCCATGCATCAAGGAAGGAACCAAAGCCTCCCTTGAAGGTGTTGGCCGAAATTTACAAGAAGGAAAACACCCATTTCAAAATCAATCAAAGCATGGAAATCACACAAGAACGATTACACTGCAGGCGAGAGGACACTTACATCCTAGCGCTGGAATTTCGCCTTCTCTTAAACCGTAGGGTACCCTACACTTGAAGGGTACTGACAATCCCTTTTCTTCCAAATTTTCCTCTAGGTTCCTTGGTCTTGGTAGAGAGCAATGGCACTTGGACTCTCCCTCTTGCAATTACCCTAGGGTTAGAACCCTAGGATGATGTTTTCGAAAATGGAAAAAAAAAAAAAAAAGAGGATGAAGGAGGTTTCGGTGGAGAAGAGAAAAGGAAGAAGAAGAAGAGAAGAAGAGGAAGTTATTCCAACTTCCCTTATTTATACTTTTCTCATGAAAAGACATGTCTCTTCACTTCCCTAGCTTTTAACAAGCATGTTCCCTACTCCTTCTACATGAAATATTGCTTGGTTCATTGGTTATGACATGGTGAGTGCAACTAGGAGGTTCAAGGTTCAATCTTTGCTTCCTCCTTTCTAGCTCTTCTTTTTATCATAATTTGCACTAACCCATATCAAAGCCCATTAAGCCAAGTCCATCATGAAATTTCATAATATTAATAATATTTCATGAATCTAATATTTCATGATAATATTTCATGATAATAATATTTCATGCATATACTATTTCATGATAATATTTCATGATAATAATATTTCATGAATATAATATTTCATGCTAATATTTCATGATAATAATATTTCATGAATATAATATTTCATGCTAATATTTCATGATAATAATATTTCATGTATTCATGACATTTCATAGCATGTGATTGCATGAAATTTATATCATTTCATTATAACCATTTTCATACATTGTCATGATTTTACATTGACAAATTTGGGGTGTTACAATCCTCCCCCTCTTATAGAAAGTTCGTCCCGAACTTTAAAATAGTTCCGGATACTTTGATCGCATCGTATCTTCCTGTTCCCAGGTGGCTTCTTCGAACTGCTTGTTCCGCCACAGAACCTTCACTAAGGGTATTTCCTTGTTCCTTAGCCTTTTAACTTCCCGATCGAGGATCTGGATCGGGCGGCGTTCGGAACTAAGGCTCTCCTGTTCTTGCACTGGTGGGGGTTCTATCATTTGACTCGCATCAGGGGTACACTTCTTGAGCATCGACACATGGAAGACGTTGTGGATAGCCGCCATTTCTGGCGGTAGCTCCAGTTCGTAGGCCACCTTGCCTACTCGTCTCAAAATCTGGTAGGGTCCCACGTATCGCGGACTCAGTTTCCCCTTCTTTCCGAATCTCATCACCCCTTTCATAGGGGCTACCTTCAGGAATACCGAATCCCCAACCTCGAACTCGAGTGGTCGACGTCGTTTATCAGCGTAGCTCTTTTGCCGACTCTGAGCAGTCTCTATCCTCTGGCGGATATTCTTTATAGCCTGAGTGGTCTCATCAATAATATCGGTCTGGAGTCCCATCTCCCTCTTTTCACCACTCTCATGCCAGCATAAAGGAGATCTGCATTTTCGGCCGTATAGTGCTTCGTACGGTGCCATCCCGATAGTAGCCTGATGACTGTTATTATAAGCAAACTCTGCCAGGCTCAGGTATCGACACCAGCTTCCCTTGAAGTCCAAGGCGCAAGCTCGTAACATATCTTCTAGTATCTGGTTTACTCGTTCAGTCTGCCCGTCAGTCTGGGGGTGAAAGGTTGTACTGAACTTCAGCTTCGTGCCAAGGGCCTTCTGCACGTGTCCCCAAAAATCAGAAGTAAATCGACCATCTCGGTCAGAGACGATGGTCTTGGGAATCCCGTGCAGTCGGACAATCTCCTTGACGTACAGTTGAGCCAGCTGCTCAACTGAATAAGTCATCCTGATAGCCAGAAAATGCGCGGACTTGGTCAGTCGGTCCACAATAACCCATATACTATCATATCCATTCGTAGTCCGAGGCAGCCCGGATATGAAATCCATAGATATGTCCTCCCATTTCCACTCGGGAATAGGTAGAGGCTGCAGAACTCCCCCAGGTCTCTGGTGTTCTGCTTTGACCCTCTGGCAGGTCAAACACATGCTAATATAATGGGCTACATCTTTCTTCATGCCGGACCACCAAAATTTGCCCTTCAGATCTTGATACATTTTGGTAGACCCAGGATGCATCGCATAAGGTGTGCCGTGAGCTTCCTCGAGTATCCTCGTCCGTAAGTCGGAGTCGTCGGGAACACATAATCGATCCCGGAGATATAAGACTCCACTATCGGAAATCCGAAATCCCTCGTCCTTGCCTTCAAGAATCTCTTGCTTGATTCTCTGAAGACTCGGATCAAGATTCTGCTTCTCCAGAATATCGTCAAATAATGTCGGCGCAATCTGTAGAGTAGAAAGCCGTCCCGATATTATCTCGATTCCGAAATCCATAATCTCTTCCCCTAAGGGTCGTGGCAAAGCTGATAAAGACAACAACGCAGCACAAGATTTCCTACTGAGAGCATCTGCTACCTTGTTGGCTTTTCCCGGATGGTACAAGATCTCACAGTCGTAGTCCTTGACCAACTCGAGCCATCGGCGTTGTCGCATATTCAGGTCTTTCTGGGTGAAGAAATACCGCAGACTCTGGTGATCAGTAAAGACCTTGCACTGGGTGCCATACAAATAATGCCTCCATGTTTTCAGCGCAAAGACCACCGCTGCTAATTCCAAATCATGGGTAGGATAATTCTTTTCATGTTCCTTTAATTGTCTAGAGGCATAGGCAATTACCTTCCCATTTTGCATAAGTACAGCTCCGAGTCCCAGTTTGGATGCGTCGCTGTACATATCGAAACCCGTATCACTTTCGGGAAGAGTCAATATAGGAGCGCTAGTCAGCCTCCTTTTCAGTTCAGAGAAACTCTTCTCACATTCCTCGGTCCAGGTATATTTCTTATCTTTCTTTGTAAGAGCTGTCATAGGGGCTGCAATCCGAGAGAAGTTCTCTACGAATTTTCTGTAGTAACCTGCTAACCCCAGAAAACTTCTGACCTCACTGGCATTCTTGGGTCTGGACCAGTTACTTACGGCCTCAATTTTAATTGGGTCGACCATCACTCCGTCCTTGGAGATAACATGTCCCAAGAATGATACTTGGTTCAGCCAGAACTCACATTTCGAAAATTTAGCATACAGTTGTTCCTTCTGAAGGATCTGTAATACTATACTCAGGTGCTCCGCATGCTCCTCGGAAGTCCTCGAATAAATAAGGATGTCGTCGATGAAGACGATCACAAATCTGTCGAGAAATGCCGAGAAAATCCGATTCATAAGGTCCATGAATATTGCCGGAGCATTAGTAACTCCAAACGGCATCACTACGAACTCGTAATGTCCGTATCTCGTCCGGAAAGCAGTTTTGGGTATGTCCTCATTTTTCACCCGGACTTGGTGATAACCAGACCTCAGATCGATCTTAGAGAAAACCGTAGCTCCCTTTAACTGATCGAACAGGTCATCTATCCTGGGTAGAGGGTACATGTTCTTTATGGTCACATTATTTAATGCCCGATAGTCGATGCACATACGCATCGACCCATCCTTCTTTTTCACGAACAGTACGGGAGCTCCCCAGGAGGAATGACTAGGGCGGATAAGTCCCTTGTCGAGTAGCTCTTGTAGCTGTCCTTGCAATTCTTTCAATTCAGTCGGCGCCATTCGGTATGGTGCCTTCGAGATGGGGTTAGTACCAGGAATCAAATCAATGGCAAATTCAACATCTCTTTCAGGTGCTAACCCAGGTAAGTCATCAGGAAATACCTCTGGATAGTTGCATACGACTTCGACGTCTTCTAGCTTCGGGTCCTCTCTAGGACGAGTATCAACCACATGAGCTAGAAATCCAGAACATCCATTCTCTAACATTTTCCTTGCCTTCAGAGCCGATAAGAATTTGCCAGTCTTCTTCTTCGGCTCGCCGATAAATTCAAAGAGAATCCCCGTCTCGGGTCGGAAGATAACCCTTCGTTTACGGCACTCGATAGAAGCGCCGTATTTATTCAAGAAATCCATGCCCAATATCAGATCATAATCGGCCATATCAAGCACTATTAGATCGCAGTAGAGTTCTCTATCTGCGATGCTGATCAGTGCGGCCCGCAGCATTTGGGTAGAGGCCATCACCTCCCCCGAGGGCAGTGTAGTCAGAAACTTGCAATCTAGTTCTTGCAGTGGCATATCATATCTCGTGGCATATAGCATGGAAATAAAGGAATGCGTTGCTCCAGTGTCAAACAATGCAGTAGCAGGATGACTGTAAATAATTATCTGACCTGTGACAACGGTAGAGGCAGTCGCCACGTCTTCCTTTGTAAGCGAGAAAACCCGGGCGTCCGTTGTAGCAGGCGGGGCTTCTAACCGCCCCTGATAAATAGGAGTACCATCAATCGCAGCCTGCATATGGTGAAGCTGGGGAGGAGCACCTTTGTGCTGAATATACTGCTGCTGAGGTGCCTTAGCGGCAGTAGGACACTCTCTGGCAAAGTGTCCTTCCTTCCCGCAAGTATAACATCTCTTGGCACCCCATAAGCATGCCCCGAGGTGCATCTTCCCACAGGTGGCACAAGGAGGATGCTTAGGCTTCTTGCCTTTCGAATCACCAGTAGACTTGTTCCATGGCTTTCTTTTCCCATTGTGATTCTTCTTCCAGTGGGGGTTGGTGTTCTGAGTCCTTTGATTTCCTGACTGACTCTGATTCTGTGTACTGACTGGGGCCTGCTTCTGCTGGCTGATATTCTTCAGATAGTGCTCAGCATTCAGGGCGCCACTGACTAGCTCCTCTGCAGTCTGTGGCCTATGAACGCCACCGGCTACACTCAGAGCGATGTCGGGCCTGAGCATTCTCAGCATTAATCTGACCCTTTCCCTTTCAGTACTGACCAGCTCCGGACATAATCGTGCCAGTCGGTTAAATTTCTGGACGGCCTCGTTGACAGAGAGATTCCCCTGTCGAAATTCGGTGAACTCATCAAAATGCCTGTTGGTCACCCTCATATGAAAGAACTCTTCCAGAAATTCAGACTCGAAATCCTTCCATTTCATCTGGTCCACTGATCTTCTGGCCTTCACCCGTTCCCACCACATCCGAGCATCGCCGGAGAGGCAGAACGAGACACACTTGACCTTCTCGTGTTCCGGCCAGTCGAGAAGTTCCATGGTGCTTTCCACCGTTTTGAGCCAGGACTGGGCGTCCCACGGCTCGCAGGTGCCGGAGAACTTATCCGGCTTCAGTCGTTGCCACTGTATCAAATAGGCCTCTTGTCGGACTGCTCTGGCCATAGTGTCCGAGGGCGCCTGTGCAGCCGGAGGTTCAGTGGTTATGGCGTCCTGACTTCCCGCAGGGGTGGCAGTATTAGTCTGCTGGGTCATCAGAGTGTTTATCATCTGCTGCTGCTCAGTGACCTGGCGCTGCAGCTCAGTGATCACCTGCATCAGGTCAGGTGGGGGTGCTGTCTCGTTACCCCTAGTACTACGCCTTCTAGCCATATCTATCATATAGACAGTAAATGACTACGTAAGCCTTAATTCTACCTTCACTTGTTATGCAAGTATTAATCATCTCCATATTATGCAAGCATAATTCATCTCTATAGTTATACTGTACATGAAATAAATAAACGAGTTTAGAATTTCTTACTTGGAAGCGGCAGGAGGAAGCTTGATGTGTGTGTGGTGGAGGGGAAATCTGCTCTGATACCAACTTGTAACGCCCGACCTTATATCTACCCTTAAGGCAGGGTTACGGGTCCATACATTCAAATCATTTATCATCTTAAGCATGTATATCCAAACAAAACAGTTACAATAAAAGAAATGTAGTAAACATGCTTATTGAAGACTAATTTACCAAGCAAGGTTTTTTTCATTTCTTTTATATCTACATGCATTTACAACCTAATAGGAAGATCATTTAACACACTATAGCATGGAATCTCAAGTAAGAATATAGCAAGAGTTATCTAGTCTTAGATACATGCAAAAGAAGCATTCATAAGAAATTAGCATTCATAAGAAACAGAAAATAGTAATTATCTAGCATTTTACTTAGCATGCATACTACAAAGTTTAGACATTAATGATAGGGTTATCTAGCATGACATAGGTTCCATATCCCTAACTTAATCACAGTAGAGTAGTCATGATCATCACACATTCAGAGTATAGCAATACAATTTCAATCTTTCATTGGAAGCAGTTTAGATTCTAGACAGAAACAAGGTAGATAGAATCTTTCGTTCTTTCCCGAGCCATCACCACACACATCCTCTAGCCTTCCCTCTGCCACTTCCTTTAGTTCGAGTATTTCTTACCGCTATCTGCAGCATAAGAAAACAACATGAACTAGTAAGCAAAACATGCTTAGTAAGAATCCGGGCCTACTCGCAAAACCATAACGATACATCATATCATGTACTCAGTAATCAAGATAGAACAAGATTATAAGCATCGTAAGCATCTCATCAAAGCATCATAAGCATCACATCACATATCTCTAAGTACTTTACCGAACAAGATTATCACATAATTAGAAATGTTTTTCAAAAGGTTCCATAAAGGTAAGTACTTAAAAATATCATATCATCATCTAGGGCCCAGTTGTAGTACCACATCAAGCGCGTTCCCTAATAAATTGGGGTAGCGAGCCACCAATCTAATTAGAGCAGGACCCTTCCGTCCTACCAATGCCATGACCTTCAGTTAACATGCACATTGGATTTGTTTAACGACCCCCTTCCGAGTCGGGTACACAACTTTCAAAGTAAAGTAATTTATCATGCAATTACTCATATATGTATATGCCTAAAGGTACTCTTAATCTCATCTTAAAGGGACACACCACTCATCAAGGGTGCTCTTGATCCCCTAGGGACACACCACACATTCGGGTGCTCTTGATCCCAATTTCATTAGAGTATCCTTTTTCAAGCATATTATCAAACACATCATGTTCATATCATCAAGGTGCCCCATGGGCTATAAGGCATGCTTTTATACCTAACAAGATAGGTCACATAAATTATACACACATCACATATGTAGTAGCATGCTTCATGGTCTCATTAGGTACTTCCCAACCCTAGAACTAGGGTTGGCCGAAACTCACAAGTAAAGGAGTTTGGTTTTCCAATCAAGCATTCATTCAAGCATTCTTACAAACACCTCAAGTACTTTTCATGTTAACAATTGAAACATGGTTTAAACCTCAAAGTGGGGTTAGCATCCACTAACCCTAAATTACAAGGGGTGGCCGAACATTGTAGGGTAGGGTAGGCTAGGTTTTTGACATCCCATCTTCACACAAACATTTATACAACCATTTTATCTACAATGCTAATCATGGAAACATAATAGGATAGCAAGCCACACAAGAACCCTAACTTTCCTACCTTTGGCCGAAAGTTATATAGGGTGCTAAACCCTAATTTTGTCTTCTCAAAAATTGGGAAACAACACATATGAGTATAAAGTCCCTAGGGTTACTAGTATGCATCAAAGTTTAATCAAAAACCCTTCTCCTGGACCCCTTACAAGGGGTGGCCGAAACCCTCTACAAGGAAAAACCCTAGGTTTTGTTCTTGACACCATGAAGAAAAATCCATCTACATGTATACCTTAAGTCTCAAGGTCTTCCCATGCATCAAGGAAGGAACCAAAGCCTCCCTTGAAGGTGTTGGCCGAAATTTACAAGGAAAACACCCATTTCAAAATCAATCAAAGCATGGAAATCACACAAGAACGATTACACTGCAGGCGAGAGGACACTTACATCCTAGCGCTGGAATTTCGCCTTCTCTTAAACCGTAGGGTACCCTACACTTGAAGGGTACTGACAATCCCTTTTCTTCCAAATTTTCCTCTAGGTTCCTTGGTCTTGGTAGAGAGCAATGGCACTTGGACTCTCCCTCTTGCAATTACCCTAGGGTTAGAACCCTAGGATGATGTTTTCGAAAATGGAAAAAAAAGAGGATGAAGGAGGTTTCGGTGGAGAAGAGAAAAGGAAGAAGAAGAAGAGAAGAAGAGGAAGTTATTCCAACTTCCCTTATTTATACTTTTCTCATGAAAAGACATGTCTCTTCACTTCCCTAGCTTTTAACAAGCATGTTCCCTACTCCTTCTACATGAAATATTGCTTGGTTCATTGGTTATGACATGGTGAGTGCAACTAGGAGGTTCAAGGTTCAATCCTTGCTTCCTCCTTTCTAGCTCTTCTTTTTATCACAATTTGCACTAACCCATATCAAAGCCCATTAAGCCAAGCCCATCATGAAATTTCATAATATTAATAATATTTCATGAATCTAATATTTCATGATAATATTTCATGATAATAATATTTCATGCATATACTATTTCATGATAATATTTCATGATAATAATATTTCATGAATATAATATTTCATGCTAATATTTCATGATAATAATATTTCATGAATATAATATTTCATGCTAATATTTCATGATAATAATATTTCATGAATATAATATTTCATGTATTCATGACATTTCATAGCATGTGATTGCATGAAATTTATATCATTTCATTATAACCATTTTCATACATTGTCATGATTTTACATTGACAAATTTGGGGTGTTACACACCTTACGGGCAGCCGTGGAGTAGGAGTTTCATCTCCGAACCACGTAAATCGGTGTGTCTTTCTTAGTTGTTAGTTTTTATTTTTGTTATTCCGCTTGCGCACTAACAACTTGTAAGAAGAAAATCGAATCGAAAGTTATTCCACCCCCCCCCCCCCCTCTAGCTAAACGGAAAGGTCCCAACACGAAGGAGGGTTCGAGTGAGCTTAACTCTAGGAGACCTGGAAATCACCCAAGAAGACCGACTAGAGACTGGTCAGCAAAAGGTTGACCAAAAATCACTCAGGCGCCCCTGTTCCAGGACACCCCAGTGTATACAGGCACCCAAGAAGTGATTTTATCCATGACTCAGCCGTTTGCGAACGTTACGAAGCGGATAAACTTCCAAGCCACGTGTCAAGCGCCGCCAAGCACTCGGGCGCCCATATTATGCCACGTCAGCATTCGAATAGTGTTGACCGGGACTATAAATATGCCCCCAGAGCTCAATTTCAATACATCCATCAATTGTAAACGAATTCTGTTTTGTTTTTACTGTCTGAAACACTATGTGAAAATTGACAATAGACTTCGGATATTATCCGAAGTAATAAGTAGATAATTACCGAAGTAGACGTATGTGAAGTAAAAGGGTTAGTCTTTTACTTCGCCATGAAAGTACCGAAGTCTTTCACCGATTCAAAACTGGTTCAAAATTAGATCGTTTTCAAAGTAAAAAGGCTCTATTACTTCATTTGTTTTGTAAAAGTACTGAAGTAGTTGATTGTATATAACTTCATTAGTTATATTGATTGACAAAGTAAAATATTTATGCGACTTCACGATTTTTATATTCTGGTGTAGAAAATAGTAAATTTTACACCATTGATTGGTGAAGTCTTTGTATTATATTACTACACTATTTATTTATAGTATCGAAGTAATTCATCATATTTTACTATAATATAATTTTAATTAAGAAAAATATATATCATAATATTTTTCACCGACAAAATTAAACAAATATATATATATATATATATATCACAAATATCTATCTCTTACAATCCAAAAATGTATTCATAAAAGACATGTTAACCAACTTCACCCAAAAACTTTAATTTGTATCCATAAATCTCTAAATACAATGCAAAATTTATTTCACACCTATACTTAGGCACCCACATAGAAGTAGACAAATTCACACCATTCACTTCTGACTTTATCATATTGAGATTGATTGCAATATTGTTTATTTTTTGATATTGCAAACTGAAACATTAATAGAAATCTGAGGGTCAATGTAAAATGACTCAAAATTTCATAAAAAATATATTTACCATCCTCTCTAATTGTCAATCTTCATCCAAGACTATCTTTTTCATGTACCGCATTACATAATATTCACTTTCAACACCACCATTTTATTTTGGATTACCCTAATGAAATTGAAAATGTAATGCAATTAGTCATAATCTTAATAATAAGAACTATCAAATGATACTTAAATACGTAGTCACAACATATATCGTCAATTGTTTAAAACTTAGTCCTTTTGAAATAACCTTTGATGACTCCACTACATTGTAAAAAATAGAAAATTATTTTATCAACATCTAATGAACTGAATGTATTTACAATCAACATAATCTACTACCTACTTAGTCACAATTATTTGCTAGGCATGGTCTCGATTTCTGTTACTCAAAGAGTTCAATAAATATATCATATTCTTATCTTCATTAATTATAATCAAGATCTATTTGTACCTGCACAAATGACAATATAGCATTAACTAATATGTAATAGGAATTGATAAATAATTAAAATCTTACCCAATGTTATATAGGATTAAGCAAATGGTATATCTATTCGATGCTTCCAATTGAGAAGTATTATGTTGTGACAACTTACTGTCATATTTGTTCACTCCACATGTAGGTATGTGATTAGGATCCAAATAAGACATACTCAGCCCTATTTTCTTCCTTTAAATATTTATAGAGGTAACTGCACTTATACGCCAACTATTAAATGGTTTACATAATATTTGAAGGTACCCAACATACACTCTACAAAAATAAGAAGATTCTCCACAAAGCCTCCACATTGGTGAAGTTATCACTTAGAGAACATCACTACTTAAAAGATTCTCGAGAATAAGAGTACAGAAAGAGGAGCTACACATATTTGCAATCCTTGTCCAAACCATCCTAAGAAAGCTACGTCAAGAATGGTTTCAAAAATCTTCTCCAAACCATCCTTGTCGTAGCTAAAAGAGGAGCTGCACAGATTTGCAATGTGGAGGCTTTATGGAGAGAAACATATATACAATAGAACTGCATAAATTATTAAAATTGTTTGGACAGAAACATATATACAACAGCCAAAAGAGGTGAAAAACAGTAAGCAGAGAAAATTTACTGGAGAAAAATAGAATGAAACTAGTGCATATAAGGTAAACACGTAAAACAATTGAGGTAGGCTACTATCAAAAACAAAACCTATTGTTTGCCATCACTACTTATATACCTACAGTTTACAAAAACCCACCATTGATAAAAACAAAACCTGCATTAATGTAGGCTACGAAAAAAACATACAGTTTGCAATGTGATGGTTGCGAAAAAAAACCTGCAGTTTGCATTGTGATGGCCGCGAAAAAAAACCTACGAAAAAAACCTGCAGTTTGAACCCAAAAGGGTTCGGAAATAGTCCAATCTTGTACAAATTGACAATTTCGTTAAAAAAATTCAGCAGATCATAAAGGTTTAAATGATTTAGGCAGATTTATGGAAAGGCGGAAGAAAACATAGAGAGGAGATGCCATAAACTATAGGGAAGAAGAAGATGCCCTAGGGTAGGAGATGCAAGAAACCATAGAGAATAAAACCAACCCGGTTGGCGAGCTAATGTGGTTGCAGCATTTGATCGGTTAGAGACGACGACCTCAAGTTTGAACAAAGCACTTGCCTCTTCTTCCCCTAGCCAGGAAATCTCAAAGAGGAAGACTCAGCGGTGCTGTAGAGTGGACGAAAACTAGCGGTACTGTGGGGAAAGGAGAGAAGGGATGGGAAAGGGAAGAAAACTAAAAGGAAAAGAAGAGGAAAAAATCGAAGGAGACATTGGAAACCTCAAGATTGTGCGTCGGGCAAAGGGGAGGCGCTTGTGCATCGTCGGGCAGAGGGGGAGGTGCGATGTCGGGCAGAGGGGAGGCGTGTGCTTGTGCGTCGTGTGTGTCATCGAGCAGAGCGGGAGGCGAGGGGGAAGGCGCAGGTGGAAGAGATTTGTTAAGATTAGGGTTTTAAGGATTAGTTTAAAAATATATATAAATAGGTTAATTTATTAATAAAAGAAAAAAATATTTTAATCAATTCAAACTTATTACTTCAATATACAAACTTATTAATTTTATTTTATATCTTTTTACTCCATCGAATGATTATTATGAAGTAAAATATCAGATAAAATTAGCATGCCAGTACTTTTTAACCGACGAAGTCTAAAATAGAATTTACTTTATCAAATTTATTATCGAAGTTGATTAACATGTATTATTTCGTTAGAAGAAATCGTCGAAGTAACCTGTGGCGAAATCTATGCTTGATATTCACATAGTTCTGAGCTTTTCATTCTGTAAAGAGGTTTTTCCGTCCCAAAGAGTTCATTTGGAGTCTGCGCTTTATTTTGTCTTAGATTAGCAACCTTCCTGGTTGCAAATCAAGTAAATCTGTGTGTCTCTTTTCTTTTTCTGTTTGTTCTTTATTATTATTGCAAACTAACTTTCATCGTTGTTGAGCAAAAACAAGAAATAGAGTTTTTTTTTTGCAGGGGCAATTCACCCCTCCTTTACCAACTGCACAATCACCAACAGTCTCTAGGTTATGCTAAACACTTCCTAACACGAGATAGGGAGAAATTCATTAAATTGTGTTAGCTAATATCTTGTAAGAAATTGACTTCCATTTCGAGGTAATACCTGATATATCTGATTAAAGGTAGTCTCTATTATGAAGACTCCCCGATCATATGATCTCGAACACTCCCTTTACGTGGCGGCCAACCCTCACAACTACATGTATTCACCATACAAGCATTTCAACAAACACATAAAATGCAACATACACATAAAACAAGCATTAACATCTCATTAAAATAGGAAATGCACAAATATATAGTTTATACAATATCATCATATTGCAGCTACCTCCTACATCCTAGATATGGAGAATCTACTCTATCACAAGGAGAACACAACAAGATGAAAGGAAATAAAGTAATCTCTAACCCTAGGCAAAAATGGAGAGGGAGGAGAAAGCTTATCCTTGTGGCATGGTATTCTTGGAGGATCTCCTCATTGTGAAGGTGGATAGATCATTGAGGAGGTGGCGGCGTGGCTCTAGGGTCTCCCTTAGAGGGAAGGACCCTTCCTCCAAGGCTCTAGGGCAAAATCCTAGCCAAAGATCCCCAAAAATGGGAGAAGGGCACCCTTTATAGATGTGTCGCACAACTCATGGAATGGAACAGTGCAGGCCATGCCGCCCACGACATAGGAGGCACAGGGTCGTGCCGGATGGCATAGCCCGTCGTGCCTCCTTTGGCCAAAGCGGCACTGGCTCGTTCCTCCTTCGGCCAAAGCGGCACGGGGTCGTGCCTCCCTCAACTGGAGAGGCACAGGGTCATTCCAAATGGCACGCCCCCGCTATGCCACTTTGGACAAGCGGCATGGATGGTGGCGTGGGCCATGACAGGGGACATGACTCTACCATGTTAGGGGGCATGGGGTCGTATGAGCTCACACAACCCCAGTCCAGCTCCGACTTGGCTTCCGCTCCCGTGTGAGACAACTTGAGTCATTTTTAAACTACATTAGTGTAGTGGATTTGGTAACTTTAATTGTAATTTGATATAGCCGTAGTACAACATACGGGTGCCCTATCACCTTCCACTCTAACGCTTAAGTCAGATCTCTGGAGACAAAAAAAGGCGGAGAATATGAATAATAGTTGAGAAATGAAATATAAGTGTGAGTAGCAACGAACCTCTAGCATACCTTGGCTCGCGGGAGCAGGTCTTTTATAAGTACTTCTTACAAGATGTAATATCCACAATTAAAAAAGTGTCATGTCAAAGGTGTTAGAGGGTTATGTCACTCATGTCTTGTACTGTAGGAGATCTTCTAGGATCACGCTAGTTCAACTAAGCTGTTCCATGTACTATAGTACCACGTGTTGTCTTACATGCTATTGACCAGTTAGAATTCTAACAACCCACATGGGGACCACATGCTGCTAGTTAGTCGAGAGGGCGGGATTGGAGAGTTTATAGGAACGATCGAAAGGGGTTGAATGAGCGATCAAAATGATTGGTTGGTTGGCTCCGTCAGAATGATTGGAGGGTTTGGTCGACCAGAATGATTGACGGGTCAGGCTAGCCAGAATGACTCATGGGTCAGCCCGACCAGAATGACTGGCTGATCTGGTCGACCAACATGACTAGTAGGTAAGGTTGGCCGGAATGATTGGTGGGTAAACTCAACCAAAATGATTGGCGGGTCGAGTCGATTGGAATGATTGACAGGTCAGCTCGGCCGAAATGACTGGTGGGTCAACTCAGCTCGACAGAGCGGGTCTTGTTAATATCCCTTGACTTTAACCCGCTTAGTATGTTGACTGACACTTTTTTATACCCGTGACAACTTTAATTAATACTGCCCATATCAACACCCATTGGACCGTTTTTAAATGTGTTGATAACATTCCAATTTAACTCGCTTAAATTGTTTAGCAGAGCTGACGACGGACTCAATCCAAATTAACTACTCTAGTTGCAATGTGATATTAAAGCATAAGACCTATGCCCTAACCAACTATGACATCACCCCATTTCTTTTTTGTTTTCTCATCCTCCCTTGACCTGTCCATACGCCGCGCCTTGCTCTCCTATCTTCTTTCCTTTCCCTTTTTATTCTCCTTTTTCTTCCTTACTTCCAGCTTCTTGCATCAGTCGAACCCTCCTCTATTACAGAAGTCAGTCAGGTGATTTTCTTTATCCCCAACATCACTTCTATTTTCTTTAAAACTACAATAGCAACGCTTTGCTACCCTTTTCCAACTGTCCGGAGGCCTTCCACTTTTGCCTTCCACAAAGTGTTACTCTTTTTTCCAATAATCACAACAACTTTTCCCAATTTCAATTTCTTCTCCTTCTCTTCCCAATAATAGCAACTCTCCCTCATATTTTTCCAAAAGCAATTCAAGTTTATTCCTCTTAATCTTTTTCTTCGTTAATTTTTCCGTCAACAACATCTTCCCATCAATTTCTTCTTTATTCCACCTCCCATTTCTTCCAACAGCTAACACTATTTTTTTATAGAAATTCGTGTGCATGAGTAGAAAGTACGGAATGTACAGTGCATATAAGAGTTAATCTACGCCCCTACTGTTAAATACGATAAAATAAATATTCAATTGGAAAAAATTCAAGAAATTTATCAGAATTTATTTTTAAGGTTTTCAGACCCATGGATGAGATTTGAAACATTGGGATGTTTAACATCAAACATTGGAGGTTTAATGTGCTTCAAAGCTAACTTGAAGGGGTAAAAGCTTCAAGCTATGAATTAGGGATGAGGATGCGATAATACAAATTTTAGGGGCTAAAATGTAAAAATACCTTAACTTAAATCCCTCTTCTTCATTTCTTCCTCCTGATCGCACCCCATAGCTATTCCTCTCTGCTTGCTCCGCCCACTGAAGCCAAGCCTTCCTTGTGAGAGTCGTCGACCCACTTCTTCAAACCCGAGCTCCTCTTCTTTTCCATGCAAGATTGGTAGATTAGAGCATGGTTGGGTTTCCAATTGGCTGAGCCAGCAGCCGAGGTCTCTCTTCTTCTTTCTCTGGAGGTGGTCCGCTATGGTGCCGAGAAGGGGGTGGTGCATAACGATCATCATGTTGGCGTCTCAATCGGTTGGAATCTCCTCGAGGTTGCACAAACCATTGGTAGGTGATAGCTTACTTCTTGTTCCTCATCCCGATCTCTAAGATACACCCCTTCCTTGTAGTGACCCCTTACCCGTGGCTGATCCAGATGTGTGCCCATGATCTTGCTCTAATTTGGGATTGGGAGGGCTGCCAGAGACGAAGTATTTCACCAGGGGTGATGTGCTAGCCGAATCATAGTAGGGAGGTGTTGTCGATGCCAATTCAGGTGATTCGATTGCTTAGTTGATGTTCATGGATGAATCAATTTCTAGAATTGATTAGATCTAGGTGGATGATTTTGGTATGTGATTGATACCTTACTGAGTTTTGGGTTTCAAGGATTACTGTGTTGATTTAGTTTGGTTGGTGTTCTGATTTGGTTTTCCCTTGCAGTGTATCACAGTTGATATGAAATTCTTTGAAACTATTTCACTAATCTGAGCAGCTTGGATCTTTGAGGATATTTTGGATCAAGATAGGTTTAGAATATGTCTTTAATTGGATTGGTAGTTGTTTTTGGTGATGAGCTACCGTGAGCTTCAATTGGAGAGTTCATCTTGAGGGATTGGTTCTGGTGTGGCACTTTGATTAGGCATGATATTGTTAGTAGATGATTTAGTTCTACTCTATTTGGTTTTGAGCTATCGTGGGTGATGGGGGTAGTATATCGATTGTGGTGATTGATGGCAATGCTAATTGTTATGGATTAAGGTTAACTTAGCACCTTAGTTGTTCTGCCACGAGTTGTGTTTAGATGGGATTAGATTTTTTGGCTCACTAATCTAGTCTTGAATCTTTAGATCTAAATTGGGTTATGGGGTAGTTGAGGTTTTAACTCAACCAATGAGGAGGAAAGATCATTTATGGTTACATAGGGTTAAACTTATTTAGAACAATTATAATTAAGCTTCATATTTGGTTGTAGCTAGGTATTATTTGTTATGGTAACTAAAATTATGTCCTTTGATACAAGACATTGACTTGATTCGGTTTGGACACCTGAATGGGAATTGTCTTCTGATACTAACTACATTTTGAGGCGAGTACCTCTTGCTTTGTCTCCGTAGATATTAAACTTGCAAGGACTGTTATGGATTACAGTAGGTTTTATTACCTTATATCTGCTCTTTGTATCTCACTACTTGACACTTGATTGCTTATCCTTGAGATGGTCAAATTTATATCAATACAGTCTCAATCTTGATACTCTTTGCTTTGTAGAGTACACACGTGTGAGCATGTGCAGAGTAGGGGTGGCTGTGGTGTTATACCTAGCATTTATTTGAACACTAGATATACTTTATCTCTATACCTAGTTGTATGGTTGATAGGTTATGATACATATATGATTCAGACTAGTGCATGTCATATCGATGTATGGTTGATGATCTGGTGGGTGTTGTGTTGGTTAATATCACGCACCATCCTTGCATTGTTGCATAGTTGTCGACCCTTGGCTCCTTGACGGTTGAGATGGGTAGTCGGTCATATGTCTGGTGTTGTTGCATAGCTATCGATCCTTAGCTCCTGATAATTGAGATGGATCATCAATCATATCTCTAGTGGGTTGTCAATTGTATCTCTGGTATTGCTGCATAGCTGTTGACCCTTGTCTCCCTGGTGGTTGAGATGGGTCGTCAGTCATATCTCTGGTGTTGTTGCATACTGGCGACCCTTAGCTCCCTAATAGTTGAAACGAGCCATCAGTCATATTCCTAGTGTTGTTGAATGTTGGCAACCTTTAGCTCCCTGGTGGTTGAGATAGGCCGCCAGTCATACTCCTGGTGTTGATGACTGATAACTACCATTTTGTTAATTATTTTAGGCTCTCAAATTCATGTTTTGATCCACTTTTATATGCTTAAGTTTGCATTTACATTAGGTTTCATGAATTACCTCTATTTTAGCTTTTGATTCAAATCTTTGTATATTTGAGATATTTTGGGCATTAAATTTGAATCTAATTTTGTAGGCTTCAAATGATCATGGACCTAGATCAGATTGGATCAAACTTAAGTCAGAATTGGATCTGGATCAAGATGATCAAGCATCGGATTAATATGGACCGTCCGATCAAGAAACGGCTAGATCTGAGCCATCCGTCAACTTCTGATCAATCCAAGCTCAAGATAGAGTTAATCAAGTCCATGGATCAAGATCTGAAGCTTGGATCCAAATCAGAGTCCATCTGGCCGTTGGATCAAGTTTAAGAGAGTCTAAGCCGTCCATTCAAAGATCAGGTCAATCTGAGCCACCCGTTGCAGATTTGATTGATTCAAGTTAAGGAGGAGCAGATCTTGACCCTTGACTGAGATCTAGAAGGTTTGGGCCTGATCTGACTTGATCTGACCATTGGATGGCACGAAGAGGATCACAACCATTCATTTTCAAATGGAATTGATTAAAATCAGAATTCCCTCTCCGCTCAAAGTGTCGTCACCAGATCGTAACTTTCTTCTCTGTTCTTCGTTTCCGCATCGTTTTCTTCGTAGTTTCTTCTCAGATCGCGCGGCCACATCAAATTTGTTCGTTCTCAAGGTTTTGAATCATCGAGGAAATCTTCTTGTTCAGTTTACTAACGAAATCTCGCAGCTGAAGGAGCCCAGGTGAGGGTTTCGCTCAGAGTTCCATTCCACTGATCGCTTATGTTTGATCGCCAATCTCCATCGACCGAAGCTGAAGGATCAGTCGGAGGGGTTCTCCGCACTGTTCTGAGGGTTTTTGTGCTCGATCGCGAATCAGCGCGTCAAGAAGAAGAGTTCGGTGGAAGTGCTTCAGTTACTGACAGATCGCCGTGAACGGACAGAGATGCCTTTGATCGGTCCTGTGACCGATCAGAAGAAGACCTGATCGGTTGGCTGACCGATCAGGAAGGCAAATTCACAGCAAATTAATCCAGGGAGCTTCCCTTAGTTGCTTTTTGAATTCAGAGGGTTTCTAGCTCATCCTTTGTGTGACAGCAAAGGGAAGTCTTGATGATGAATTGGTTTGATGTTCAATTTAGGATAATTTTGGTTCTAAGCATTATGTCATCAAGTTGTTTTAGTTTGTTTTCAACTATACTCCAATTCAAGTTCGTAAGCAATGTTTTGTTCTAATTTCCTTTATCCTGCAATTAGTTTCCTGCAATTATTTCCCTGCAATTAGTTCTTAAATTTCAATTCTATAGTTTGGTTTTAATTGCTCAGTTGTCAAATAGGTTAAGTTTAATTTCCGCACTTTCCTAATTCATTTCTGCTTAGTTAAGCTCATTTTGTTCCGAATTGCTATTTTATTCCTTATCGCAAAACCCCCTATTTTATTAGAAAATCCAAAACATTTAACGACAACAATTTTAAGCTCGAGTTAAACATGCACAACTAGTCATTGGAAAAATACGACTTGAGGCCCCTGTACTACATTTTATTTTGTGAGCTAAGGGTTTTCAATTTATAAATATCTAAATTTGAGGCTCATCGTGACACTTGATATGGGCAGTCATCAATGACTGCTGCCGACCCTTGACTCCCTGGTGGTTGAGATAGGTAGCGAGTGCTTGGTTTTCATGCACAACCACGAGTGCTTGGCTTCTTCTTGCATAGCCGTGAGTGTTGGGCTTTCATGCATAGTCACGAGTGCTTGGATTCTTTCGTGCATAACCACGAGTGCTTGACTTCTTTTCTACGTAGATAGCCGCGAGTGATTGGTTTTCCTACATTCTGTCCACCCCCATGTAGTGGTAGTTGGAGTGCATACAGATCAGGTCGTTGCATCATGTGTATATATGCATCGCGGTATTTGCTTATGTTAGTTATGATTGCTGCATATGTTTGATATACACATATAGGTTGTGTGTTGTACTTGGTTTGTTGACCTTGTATTACTCATGTGTACAAGCATATTTGTGAATTAAAAATAATAATAATATAGTGAACAAATTACATATGTATTTCATTGTTCTGGCATTCTCTTAAATAGACAAAAAATTGTTAACACTGGATAGATAAAATAATAAAAAGATAAATAGAAATTTGATTGGTCTTTTTATATCTAATCATCCTATTGAAATCAAATCTGTAACAGCTACATGATTGATTAAATCTATAATGATGATTATTTTTCGCCATAAACATACCAAAAGATTTTTTTCTTTCTGAAAAGTAAACTTGTAATTTTTTTCTACTCAGCTTCTCAAATACAAGAGTTTTTTCCTTTTTCTCTTTAGTAAGCAAGAAATGCAACATTAGATACAACTCTTTTTTTTCTCTCTTTTCATGTTTTCTAGGGTTTTGTTGCCACTACAAGAATAATCCTATTTTACTGTGCCTTGTTCTTTTTGTGTCATTATTGAGCTTATCAAACATAGTTGAGGTTGCTATCGAATTATCTTCTCTTTTCTATTTTTCTCAAAAGCAACAGTCTTCCTCCTATTTTTTTTCAGTGAGCAACACTTTACAAACATTTTTTTTTCATTTTGTCCAACTATAACAACAACAAGAGAAGTAAGTTGTTCCTTTCTTCTTTTCTATTTAATTAATTGAATGAACGAAGGAGAGTTACAAAGTATAAACTTTATTTTATTAAGTTGCTAGTTATGAGGATTATTTAGATTAGAATGGAAGTCTCATACATAGGAATGCTAAATATTATGAGGGAGATTACGAATGAGTTTTCGACTTAGAGTTATGGATATAAGCTTTAAGAATCGACAGATCATTGTTTCAATTAGAACTCAAGACTAAGGTCAAAATTTTTAAATTTATATTCATTTTCAACTCTTTAAATTCAAATTTTAAAATTTTAGATGGTAAAAATTGACCTATACTAATGTTTAAAATTTTCAAAAAAAAAAAAACACCCCCTCTATTTTGAAATCCTGATTACACCACTCCATGAAAGACATAATCTATGTAAAAGATCATATATTGATCTCGGGCGTCCAATACGGTCAACCTCATAATTATTTATAGAGAGATAAATTAAAAAACCAAACAAATTATCACATGAGAAATTTTTTTTTTTGTGGCTTGATCAAAATTTCATCCATATTTATTTCTACAAATATAAAGTCTGATGATTAATTCAGTCTTATGCGTGTCAAAAGAATATTTTTATAATTTTTCTCTTTATAGTTACATAGTTACATGTAATATTAAATTGAGATGAAGAATTTTAAAGAGTGGAGACGAGATGTTTCATTATATTTAATTTGTATAAAATATTTAATAAAATTCTAATCTATGCAGCAGGTCAATCTTGTTATGGCGCATTGATATCTAATTGATCAAGTGGTCAAAGAATTAGAAAATATACTAAATGAAAGATAAAAAAAATTCAAGATTATTTTACAAAAAAAACTGTCCTAATAAAATATATTGAAATTAAAATATTTTGTAGGTTATCACCTATTGCAAATACTTTAGCAGTTGAACCATGTTGGTTCATAAAAATTTTTTTGAAGAACCTCATAAGCAATCAATTTATTTTGTATAAAAATATTCTTTAACATAGGATATGCCTCTTTTTCTTGTTATATATAAAAGGACTATATAAAACGTCTGCAAATTAATCAAGTTTGCAGATGAAATAATTATAACTATGGCAGAGGCATTATTGGATTGGCAAGCACAAAGAGAGGTGATCTCCTTGGTGCGGTCACCCCTGAAATTTCCATCATGTCCAAATCTTCAATCTTCATGCCTTGAGGAAGCTTCCAGTTAAAGTGGAAGAGGAGGTGAGCCAGTCCGACTTCCACGGCCGACAACCCAAATGTCATGCCGGGGCACATCCTTCGCCCTACACCAAATGGCAAGAACTCGAAGTTGAAGCCCTTGAAGTCCACCGAGCCGCCCTCAAATCTCTCAGGCTTGAAGCTCTCTGCATCAGAGCCCCAGTACTTCTCATCTCTGCCCATTGCAAATGCATTGATGAGCACTAAAGCTCCGGCGGGCACTCGATATCCCATGACTTCGCACGTCTCTTTGCATACTCTCGGCATCAACAGAGGGACAGGAGCGTGAAGCCGCATCGTCTCCTTGATCACCAAATTTAGATAACTGAATTTGAGGATGTCACTCTCTTCGAGCTTGGTCTTCCCTTGCATAGTCTCCCTCATCTCATTTTGGACTTTCTCCATTGCCTTGGGATTCTTGATCAACTCTGACATAGCCCATTCAATAACCGTTGATGCTGTTTCCGTCCCTGCCAGGAATATTTCCTAAAGATAATAATTAAGTTATTAGCAATAGAAAGTTATTTAATAAATAAAGATTCGTTCATATGTTATATATATATATATTACCATGATGACGGCCTTGACGGAGTCGTATGTGATTGGGAATTCTAGATTTCCTTCATCTTTAAGCTTGAGAAGTACATCGATAAGTAGATCCTCCTCTGCTTGCTTAGCGGCCAGTGCGACATGACGCTGTGCGATGATTTCCTCGAAGACTTTGTCGAGTTTATCACGGGTTCGCTCTAACTTGAACGTCAATCCCGTGAGAGTGTCCAAGAATTTGAGCGAGGGGTACATATCAGCCACCGCGAAGCTAGTCACGTAGCTTACTGCCTCTTTGACCAGGTTCAAGAATTCAGCCTTCTGTTTGCACTCGTCACCAAACGCAGCTCTGATCACTAGCTCATTAGTCATGGACATCACCATCTGACTTAGATTGAAAGGTGTTTGAGCAGACACCTTGTCGGCGATCTCCTCCGTGAGCTTTCGGTTCACAACCTCGCGGATGGTGGCGAAGGACTTGACGCGCCGGGAGTTGAGCAGCTCCATGGCGTAGATCTTCCTCATCTGCTTCCAGTAGCCACCGTAGGGGGACATGACGACGTTGCGCGTGCCATAGCTCAATATTCTGGAGAAGGTCAAGTTGGAGGGTCGGTCAGTAAAGTTGAGATCATGGCGCTTGATGATCTCTTCCACCGCCTCCACGGACGAGGCCACGACTTGGTCGACCTGTCCGACTCGGAGATGGAAGAAGAGGCCGTGTGTTCTGGCAAGTTGGAGAAGGATACGGTGAGGGTTGCCGCCGACGAGCTGGTGAATGTTTCCGATGAGTGGAAGCCTGGGCGGGCCGGGTGGGAGAGGAGCTAATAATACTCTGCTCCTTGATCTGATCTTTATCAGTAAAATTATGAAGAAGCCGAGGAAGAGAGTGACGAAGGAGAAAGGTGACAAGACGGAATTAGTTTCCATGGCCATGGCACTGAAGTAGCAAAGCACAGCACCTAAATGCTATTGTTTGCGGCTCTCTTCTCTTTCTTAGGTTGCATGCATTTATAGAAGATCTTATAAGCCTCATGCAAAATTTGAAATACATTTTTCTTTCCCAAGTCAAAACTCGTGCCCTTCAAAGTCAACTAAATATTTATCAGTAAAATCTGAATTTTCAATTTTAATTTTAATGAAATATTTTTAATAAAAAGATTGTTAGGTTAAGATTCACACATGTAAATATTTTATAAAATTCTTACTATATTCCTTGTCCATGCATCAAGATGATCTTTGTATATTACTGACGGCACGTTTGTTTCTTTATTTTTTATTTTTATTTTATTTTTTCTATTTTTTAAAAAAATAATTTTATTTTATTCTTTAATTTTTCAAAAAACGTTATATCTTTTTCTAAAAAATAAAATTATAAAATATAAACTAAACACATTTTCCAAAAAAATTATATTTTCTATAGAGAATAAAAATGAAAAATAAGCAAACCAAATACCTTCTTAATTTTCATAATTTTTCTTTGCTAGGGCACGAGTAAATGGATCGAATTAACTAAATTTAATATTTTTTTTTGAAAATTTTGTTTTTTTAAAAAAATAATTAATTTGGTTCGAGTTCAATTTTAAAAAACTTTATTTAGGTAAATTAATTAGATAGAATAAATTGAATTTTAAATCTTAATTTTTAGACCGAAATTAAATTTTTGTTAAACGAAATCGAATTTTTAGATCATAATTATGGTTAATCCGATTTTTAATTGAATTAATTAATATTTTATCCATTTGATTTATTCAATTTGTATTAAAAATTCAATCGATTTAATTACTTTAGAAAAATTAATTTAGTTTTGTTCGATTTTGATTTATTCGATTTTAATCAAATACACCCCTACATATGTTTCAAAATTAAAGGAAAAATAATAAAAATTTGCATGTTCTTTGAAAAATAATAATACAACATAATTATATATGTTTCAAAAAACGTTTAATAAATTAACTGAGCATCTATCGCTCAAATCCTAACTATGATGTACATCACAATATTTTCCTCTATTTGTGCTTCTGAATGTACCGAATCAAAAACAGACGTCCATCTTCATCAGAAAACACTGTTCATCTCAGAATTAATCAAGTCGGTATTCAAAAGATGTTTTAAAAAGATATTATATAGGTACGGCAAAGAAATTTGGACCTTTCAAAAGATGTTTTAAATTAAACTATTATTTAATTGAACTCATTTAAGATTTTGATTAATTAAGTTGAAATATGATGATAAGTATGAATATTCAAGCTTAAGTATGAATATTCAAGCTTAAGATTATCATCTCAACTTAATCAATTAACGTAAATTAGATATTTAATATAATTAAAAAATAACAATTATTTTTTTATTTAACGTTTAATTCTTTAAAGGTTATTAATGAATATATTTTATATAAAAATAAAGATCTATAAATGAAAAATGAGTTTATTAATAATCAATGACGATTATCAGAGTAATGATAGATTCAATGAAAATGAACCCCTCAACGAAAAATTTGACTGTCAATCGGTAGCACGTCCTACGTCTGATTATCGATCGGACATCGTCGACAGTTTTTGGCCACTGTCATGAACCAAACTATACCCTGAGGGGTCCGGTGAACCCGTCGAAAATCGTCACAATTACAATCTCACATTATTCACTGTCGATTCTGACAGGTTCACCGTTGTCGGTGATCCTGACGAGCTCACTGTCCCCCCTCCCCCCCCCCCCGAAGGTATAGTTTGATTACAAGCGGCGATCGAAAACCGTCGATGGTGTGCGATCGATGATCAGACGTCGAATGTGTCGTCGATTGATGGTTAAATTTTTCACTGAAATATTCATTTTTATTATATAAATTATTTCTCATGTTGATATTATGAACGTGAGTATATGTTAATAAAAAAATATTAATATAATAGATATATAATAGAGGTCCTCTTATCTCTGCTCTACGGGTGTCCAGAGGGAGGTAAATTATAGTTTACTGGTCGGGTAAGACGCCTTAGGCCGAGAGAATTTAAGTCAGCAGATTAGATTTTTACTCCGTGTGCGACTGATAACTCTTAAACCTGAGACTTCCAAAATAAACGATCAAATACCTTACCAATTGAGCCAGCCCGTGGGGGCATTGTCCAGTGGTTTGAGAGGACGACGTGAATGAAGACGACATCAGTTACAATCAATATGATCATGTACAAATTTGCGTGAACTAGCAAATTTTAAAAGTAAAATTTTGACCGATAAATCTGGATGATCAGGTTTGCCGTCCATTATAAATTTTCATAAATAAATATAAAATATAATTTAGTATGAAAATAAATAAGAAAGAATATAATTAAATTTAAATATTTTTAATAATGATAGTAAAAATTAGTAAAAAATTTATAATGGATTTATATATTTTTATAAGTTAAAAAATTAATTTAATTTGAAAATATATAGGAAAGGATATAATTTAGTATGAAAATAAATAAAAAAAAGATATAATTTAATATGAAAATAAATATGAAAGCATAAAATTAAAAAAAGATATTAAATTAAAATTTTTAATTATTTTTATTTTTCTATTTTTGGCAACTTGATTCTGGTTATTTAACAGTATTCAATTTTGAAAAGCTTCCGTTCTAAATCCTCTTAATAAGGATGATAATTAATCAGATTTAATTAGATTTTATATTTTTTTATTCATATATTCATCGGATATCGAATATCGAATATCCATTAAAAGATCGAATATCTTATATATTAATAATTTTTTTCTTTCAATCTAACTATATCATTTAACAAAAATACACTAAAATTAATATCATATTTAATATATATATATATATATATAATTTTTTAAAAAAATTAATATATAACCTATTACTAACACCAACATAAATTATCAGTGATTTTAGTAAAATTTTAAAGTATATACATATATATATATTATTTAATTAGGTATTCGGGTTAGATATCAAATATCAATAGTCTCTTTATGCCTTTTATATTCGGGTAAGATATCGGATCGGTCGGATTCGGAAAAAATTACTATCCCTACCTCGCACGTAGACACTTTCAAGATGAAAATTGAAAGTTTCATTACCATCGCTCAAAACAAATTTCATTCTACTTAAATTAATCTTTAAAACTAACCATAACAACCGCAACAACAAATATTCAACACAAAATATAGAACAGAAAATATGATACAGGGAACTAGTCCGGTCGCCAACTTTGAATATACATGGAAACTTGACTGTCACTTCCTGATACGTCTCAATTTAATTAACGAACTTGTGTTAATAAATGTGTACAAGTCCAGGAGTCAACTTTGAATATAACATGAAACCTTAACTGTTACTTCCTGACACGTCTCAACTTCAATTAAAGAACATGTGTTATTAATTTATATACAAGTCCACTCGTCAACTTTGAATATCTCTTCTGCTTCGTCATTTAATTAGACTCCACAGGACAGAAAAGAAATATATTAAACTTGAAAAATATTTATTTATTTTATATTAATCTGATTATTCATCTTTATAGTGAGATAAACTACGTATTCCAAAAACATCTACTTAATTAAGATCAGAAATTTCTTCAATTAAATAGTTATTTAATTTAAAACATCAACTTAGTTCGAATGTCATGATCAACTGCTCTACTCCGTCTACTTTGGAAGGTCAAAATATTTTGCAATGACGTGTATTGAGATTATTCATATGCAAGCACTGAGTCATTTTTCCAGCTTAAAAAATATTTAAGACTAAATATTTTGACTCAAAAATTTATTAATAAAAGTCTCATAATTAATTTTTAAATAAATTTTTTTTTAATTTCATATACAGATTAAAAAAATCATTTATAAATTTATTTTAAATTTAGCCAAATAAAATTAATTTCAAATATAATTTTCATTTTTATTTTTATTTTGAAAAACTTATTGTCTCAATAAACATAACAATTATAATTTTAATCTGTTTTAAATCTATTTAAAATAATTTTGTTTAAAAATTTATATATAAATTATGTCTCTAATTTTATTTTAAATCCGTCATTTATCTGTCTCAATAACATGTCAAATATGATTTTAATCTATTTATAAATTCATTTATAATTTTATTTTATAAATCTATATATAATTTCATTTTTAAATTTATCACCTAAATTTTTATTTTATTATATTCTTATATTTCTCATCTACGGAATATTTACATAAAACAATTGCACATTAATTTCAATTAAATTAAACATATTTAAAGAAACTAATTTCTAATGCTAAAGTATCAAAATATTTGATAGAGTGAGTATGGAAAATCTCCATGTGTCACTAGGGGTCTCCATGTGTCCCCGAGGCGACGTAACGCACGTGTGCGTCGAATGATCGATCTTTCGCCTAAACAAGCGGTAGACCCCTCGTTACTGGGGAAAGCAATGAGCAAAGGACGCGTGGCTTAGCGGTTAACTGTGGTAATTAATGCACGGAATACGAATCGCCTCGGGCCTAGCAAGAGGGAATAGAAAAGACCGAGTGATGTGACTGGCTCGGGCGATCGGGCAGCACGCGCCCTGGCAACTACCAGGGTCGGCAGGAAAGAGTGAGACCACTCGGGTGCGCCAAGCGCACTCTAAGATGTAGTAGTCCAGTTAGTCGGACTCAACGCCTCCTTCGATTAGACTCGAGGGGGATGCTTATGATTCCGGTCTAACTTACGGGTAGCTCGGTCAGCTCGGGTAGCTAGCATGGCGCCACGAAGGCCCAACAGAGGGGCCTACGAAGATCTCACTAGGGGAATTCCCGGGCCAGGGACCCTCCCTAACCACCAACCGACCGACCTTGGTCGAGATCGGGCAGGTCGAGCCTGGACACCTCTTGACTCAACCACCCAATCCAGTTTCCCGACCCATGGCTAGGTTGGGAAACTCAGCCCTCAACACCCCGTAGATCGGATAACCAGTAGACCCGAAAGATGGTAAAGCAGATATAGCTCGGCAAACCCCTAACTCATGGCGTACCCCTGTGTCACTCGGCTATACTACACCCGACCCGGGCTGTACAACTCGGACCCGCTGGTCGTCCATCGGTCTTCAGGCTAGTCCTTCCATGCGCCGTCACCCACCAGGACACCTTGGGTACGACCATGACGCGGGGGAGGGGGGAGCGATGCGCGCCTTACCCATTCATGACACATGGACATCCCGCTGACTCGGTACGGTTGTACTATCCGAGCACCCCGCGCCATGACGCAGTATCTCTAGGTGCTCTCCCACGAGCTGACAAACACCATACCCCTGTCTCGTTGACACAGACAGGGGTTGTCAGCTCCCTCGGCTATATAAGCCCTTCCCCTCCTTATTTTGCATGTATACGCAATTGCACTATCCTCTACTGCATTTCCTTTAGCTTCATATTCCTGCGGATCCTGACTTTACCATCAGAGGACCTGACCGGGGAAATTCCCCAGCGGGTTGGCTAACGGTCGCTGTCTCACAGGTCGACACCAGGTCGACAGCTCGCGACACTCGAGCAACCATCTAACCCTTGAGACTTCCACCACGCTTCCCATTAGGATCAACTTCCATGGCCATGGCAGTGCAGTAGCAAACATTTAAATGATTGGATTGAGCTCTCCTTAGCTTGCATGCAATTTAAAAGGGCGTTTGGTTTGCTCTATTTTTTATTTTTCAAAAAATCGTATTTTTTTCTATTTCTAGAAAATAAATTTATTTCATTCTCTATTTTTTCAGAAAATACTATATCTTTTTTTGAAAAATAAAGTTGAAA
The DNA here is from genome assembly GCA_024364735.1 of Boesenbergia rotunda. Taxonomy (NCBI): domain Eukaryota; kingdom Viridiplantae; phylum Streptophyta; class Magnoliopsida; order Zingiberales; family Zingiberaceae; genus Boesenbergia; species Boesenbergia rotunda. The sequence continues at coordinate 224,760 of JAGFNQ010006665.1, forward strand.
ATACAAATCGAACATGTTTTTAAAAAAATCGTATTTTCTATAAAAAATGAAAAGAAAAAATAAGCATATCAAATGTCCCCTAAATTTCTAAGGTGACCAATTAATTAGACGTATAATAAATTTATTATAATAGAATTATTTTCGATTGAGCATGCTTGGGGAAAAAAACCTCTTTCGATCGTCTAACTATAAATTAATTTCATAATTTATTTTTTTCATAGACTATAAAGAACTTGGACGTAACGATGTTTTGCTAAGAGCATCAGCGAAGGGTTCGGAGCTCTCATTACCCGGTTGACACCCACGAGGGAGCTCCATAGTGGGAGGAGCTCTCTCATCTTGACAACGGGCGAAGCCCCTTGGTCGTTTATTTTTTAATTATAATATTTTTTAATATTAACTTTATATATATATATATATATATATATATATATATATATATATATATATATATATATATATAAACTTTTAATATAAACTTTTTTAATATTAACTTTTAATATATATATATATATATATATATATATATATATATATATATATATATATATATATATTGAAGATTAACAAATTAAAAATATTTATAAAAATTAGTTTTTTATTTTTTAAATTTATAAAAATTTAATTATATAAAAGGTAAAATAGGAAGGAGAGATGAAAAATATATAAAATAATGAAAAAATATGAGACTTGTTGTGAGGTTTTTTGATAGTGAAAAGATATATGAGATTTTTAATTTTTGATGTAGTCCGAAGGAGTTCTCAAAGGGATTTTACCATTATGGATGCCTAAGATCTAAAGCTCACTTTTGCTCATTTAAATTTCTTTGACATAATTCTTTAACTAATCAACCCTCATGCCCCTCAAAGCCAACTAAAAATTTCCTTGATTGAAGAACTCGTAATCTTAATGATATATGTACACTTATGTACATATATTTAAGTTAAATTTTGAAAATTTTAATTAAATATTTTTAACAAAAATTATTAATGATAAGATTCACACATGGAGATTTTTTATAAAATCGAACATGCGACCAACAGGACCACTCCTTTTCCATGGATCAAAATGATCTTCCTACATTCCTTATTTTCCACCGTTTTTCATTACATGATGTTTGAAAAACAAAAGAAAAATAATAGAAGTTTACGTGATAAAACTACCTAATTAACTTGGCATGCATGAAGATTCTCAATACATGCCATTGCAAAGAAATTTTGACCTTCCAAAGTGATCGGAGGAGAGCAGCAGTTGACATGCGAAGTTGATGTTTTAAATGACATTACTATTTGATCTCATGATTATAATTAAGTTGATGTTGTCTTTACCTCTTCCTTAACCTCGACGACTACAACCTTCTCTTCTGTTACGGCATCCAAGTATAATTCTTTCAAAAGTCAACACTCATGATTCTCCAAGTCAAATTATATGAAAACTGATTCAGTTCGATTGATGAGAAAAATATTTGAGTAGAAAGATAGAAATTTATGTGCATGACTACGATACATTATCTAATACTTTTGTTAAATTAAACTTAGTTTAGGCAACAAGATTTTACAATTTTTTTTTATAGTTGCGTATAATATAAAATTGAATGGTTTTATACTTTTATTAGAGGGATGACCAGATGAAGAGTTTCAAGGAGGGGATTTATTATATTTAATTTTTTAAAAAATATTTAAATCAGCAAGTCCCTTAAATATTTTATCCTCGTTTTAGATTCCCCTCTTAAATTATTAATCTATTATTCTATTCACGATATCAATTCGGAAGATTGGATTGGATTTGAGTCGATCAGGTTAGATTTTTTTTTAAAAAAATCCAACCCGAATCCGATTCCAATCCGAAGCCCCTAAATCCGAATTCGACCACGACCAACCCGACCAATTCAAATCCGACTTGAATAATCCGATTGAGAAATGATAGAAAGCGTGAAAGAGAATAGCGAAAGCGTGAAAGAGAATGAGTTGACTCCGACGTGTGAAAAGCCAGCTTGGCTTTCTCTCTCCGAGCGAAAACCAACCAACTCATTAATGTTACTCCCTAGCGAAAGGCAGAGGAGTGAGAACCCTAAACCATCACCATTCACTTTTTGCTCGGAGACACCGACGCTTTTCCACAGAGGAGCGGATGCCCTAGGTTACCTCCTCTCCTTCCTCCCAACACCGCCGACGCTTTTCCCCTTCGACGCAGCGAAGAAGTCCTCCTCTCCTTCCTCCCAGTGCCAACGATTTCCATTTTCCTTTCCCCTTCGAAGCAGAGGAGACCTCCTCTCCTTCCTCCCAGTGCCAACGATTTCCCTTTTCCTTTCCCCTTCGAAGCAGACAAGTGCCAGCGCTAACGAAAGCCAAGCTTTCGCTTTTCCCCTTCGACGCAGCAAAAAAGTCCTCCTCTCCTTCCTCCCATCCCCACCGCTTTCACTTTTCCCCTTCGATGCAACGAAGAAGTCCTCCTCTCCTTCCTCCCAGCGACGCAGACAAGTGAAGAACACCCCTAAATTGCGTCTCCTTCCTCCCAGCACCGCCAAAAGCCAAGCTGACAAGCAAAGCCAAGGTAAAGTTTTAGCTTGGCTGTGATTTTTCTCCCGACCTTCTTCTTCATTGTAGTTGAGTTCTAGCCAAGCTGACTTCTAGCCAAGCTGACGAGCAAAGCCAACGAAAGCTAAGTTTGACTTGAATTCAATGTAGTTGAGTTCAATATTTCCTTTTGTAACATGATCTCTAACAAAATGATACTTAACTTCTATGTGTTTTGTCCTAGAATAATATATTGGATTTTTTGTTAGATTTATTGAACTTATGTTGTCAATGTATGTTTTAAGTTTTTTGTAATCTAACTCAAAATCATTCAAGGTGTGAGGCATCCATAATAGTTGTGTGACACATTCACCCAAGGCTATGTATTCGGCTTCAATAGTAGATAGTGTAACATAATATTATTTTCTACTAAACCAGCTTACTAACGAGATCCGAGTATTATGATTGAATATTCAATGTGATTTATTAAGCATTCAAAGGATATGAACTTAACTATAAAGCCAACATCATATGGTTGACTTATTCTAAGCAAGCTAAAGTCAAAATTTTCAATAAGTAAGACTTTTCTAATTGAGAAATTTAGTTTTAACTAAATATCACCTGTTCCAATTACCTTAAGTTTATTATTGTTTCCAAAGACAACTGATCCTAGATTCTTGAACTTTATGTTTGACAATTTTTGTTAATCTCCAATTATGTTATGTTTGGAGCATCCACTATCTAATATCCATTGATCCAAATCTTTTAATTCCTATACACAAAGTAGGAGATATACCCAAGTTTTGGTATGATGGATTTATTTTACCTATTTCATCTCACTGGTTTAATTATCAAACAAGAGGTAAACCTATAGCTGTGTGAGACATTTCAAATTATTTTAGGTTTCAAGTTAATTTATGATTAATTAATTAATTTTGAATTAATTTAGGATTAAAGTTAAGATTAAGGATTAAAATGAATTATGTGGTTTATTAATAGTTAATGATTTGCTTAGGTAATATAATATTAAATTTAGTTTAGAATTATAGATTGTTTAAGTTCAAGATTAATTAAATATAAGGTTGAGTTTTTCATTTATTAAGTTAAAATTAATTTTAAATTAGGTTATAATTGATTGGATTAATTAATTAAGTTGAATTTAAGTTTGTTTAAGATAGGATTAGGTTTAAATTAATACTTAATTAATTTAGAATTTATTGTGAATATGTACTTATTAATGTTAATTATTAACATTAGTCTCAGATTAATTATTATTTAGTTAAGTTAAATTGAGATGGTTTATTTATTACTTTTGAAATAATTATTTGAATTATTTAAGTTGATTAAATTCAGATTAATTAAATTTGATATAATTTGAAGTTAATTGATTAATTATTAATTTTGAATTAATTTGATTAATCATTAATATAATTATTTGATTAATTATTACTTATTACAATTAAAGTTGATTGAGCATTGATTAATTATTAATTATTAAATGCTCATTATTTAATTTAAGGTAGATTAATTAAATTGAATTGAATTATTGAGGATTCTTGAAAAAGGTTGTTTGACTTTCGTTAGATTCAAATTTAGCTTTGTGTTTATCAAGAAGAAGTTTATAGGGAAAGTTTCCAAATTGTGGTGAGTCACAAATGACATTATTAAAGTAACCATATGCCTAGTCAAAACTTCCCTAAAAAGACCAACCCAAATAATTTAATATTGGATTTTGATCTAACTAGCTCATGTTTGACTGAGATAGCTTCAACTAGATCCACTAAGTCTAGTGTACCAGGTAAAATACATATGATTCAGTTTAGATATACCTTCGGCAGAGTTTCCTTAACCTACTAATCATCCCAATCCATTCCGATGCTATATTGTTAAGGTTGGTTAAACCTTTTTGTAACTGACCATTCTTAATTAAGAGTTAAACTAAGCATGCATTTTAAAGTAGTAAATCGGATGATCCTGTCGTGAAGTGAGTTGAACGCCCTTACAGCTGAGTGAGCCTCCGAGAAGAGCGAGGTCGCTGAGGTGGCCTAGCGAACCGGATCGTCCCTGACCTGCAAGACAAAGACCGTTAGAACCTGTCGGGAAAAGTCCTCGGCCAGGCACTCCGACGGTCAAGTCAGTACACAACGGTGGCGATGGAAGACAATAGAACAGTATAGAATTGCACTATCGCGCGTACCTGGGAAATGCGGAGTGAGAAGGTATATATAGCCGGGGAAGCTGACAGGTCCTGCCCCGCCTGCCACCTGTTGTCATATAGCGAGTGCAGGGTAAGGCATGTCCAGGGGTGGCAGGATAAAGTGGCACATGCTGTATCAAGAAAAGGGGAACTGTCAACTTAAGGGTCGGCGCCGTTGGGCGTCGCTCGGCCTGACACCAAAGCATGTGGTCGAGGTACGGGGGGACAATATGTGGTAGGCAGATCAATACCTCGGCGAGATATCCGCCACTTGGGACCAGAATGACTCCAGTCCTACGTTAGCCCCATACAACTTCTGGTAGTTTGGTGTCAAGGAGTAGTTGTGCCGACTGGGGCACGGAATAGCGAGGCCGGCTGAGGGCCTACGAGGGTGCCAATTGGGGCACTGAGTAATATCTCATCCGGATCGGGGTTACCCCTGGAGCGTGGGCTGCCACGAATCGGCGGGGAGCCGAGTCTGGATGAATCTTAGCGCATGACCCTTTGACTTAAGATCGAACGACTACTGGACTATGTGGATCTTGGCTCGGAAGCCCAGGGGTCTAACCCGCTTACCCCTTGCCTAATGGGCTCGTTCAGCCCACTAACCATATGCCTTTTGTCTGAGCGCCAGGCTGTCGGGCCAGGTCACACGCAAGCTGGCCCGGGATCATAAGCATCCCACTCAAGTCTAGTCGAAGGAGGCACGCAGTCCGACTGACTGGACCCCGAATCTGGTCTGAGCCTGGCGCGCCTCTCCGAATCTGGGCATGTTTTCTCATTTATTGCCGCCCTAACGGTTGGGGACCCGGCTCCCTAAGCCATTCGCGCTCGCCCCCCGAAAGGGCGGGCCATCATCTATTGCGCCTATTCTAATGCACCTGCATTCCGCCACCTCGAACATTGCCCGAGTCTGATCAGACGGCTTCGGGCGAGTCACACGTTTTTCTCGGCCGCTCATTGGGCGACCGGACCTCCTCACCTATCCCCATAAGAGGAACCTCTCATCTGCCTGCTTCTCTTCACGCATTCTAAACTTCCCATTGTCCTCCGCCGCTTTGAGTGCTGCTAGGGCTACGACAGTTGCTTCTTCTCGGCTTTTCTCCGGCGACTCCTTTCTCCGGTTAGCTGTTCGCCTCCTTCTTATCCGATGGCCTCTTCTTCTTCATCTCCACCTCCTTCGCGGCCCTGGTATTCCACGATAATAACCACCCTCACTGCCCATGACCTGGACCAAATACAATCAGACTTCTTAATCCCTGCAGACCACCACCTACTTCTGCCTAAATCACACGACCACCCAGATTCTGCCCCCTTGGGCTACATCGCTTTGTCTCGGGATCATCTTCAAGTTGGCCTTCGTTTCCCAGTCCATCCTTTCATTTCTGCCGTCTGCGACTACTTCCAAATTCTTTTACCTCAGCTAGCCCCCAATGCCATACGTCTGATGTGTGGCTCGGCCATAGTTTTCTCACTTCTCCAGATTCCCCTGGCCCCGGAGAATTTCCATTATCTCTTTTACCCTAAACAACAAGAAGCAGGCGACTTCTTCTTCCAAGCCTGAGCCAAAGCTTCCTTCCTCCTGAACTTGCCTACTTCAAACAATGGATGGAAGGAACGCTACTTCTTCGTTGGGCCTATTCCCGCCCTGGGCTGACCCACCGCTTGGGTCGAGGGACTTCCTGTTTCTGAGACTCTCCCCAGACATTATCGTACTTCTGCTGCCTACTTGAACGTCACCACCGAATTAGAGGACAGGTACTTTCACGGCGGACTTCTGCTAAAGGAGGGGATTCTCTCCACCTTCGGTCTTAGCCCGAGTCCCACCCCTTCTCTGCCTGACATTGGTAAGTTTCCCGGTGTTTGTCAAGTATATTTTTCAGTCATGCACGAACTTATTTTACTTTCACAGTTTCCTTGCTACTGTCTATGGCTCTGAAGGGGGGCTTCAGGCTGGATAAGACCGAGCTACAGACTCGGATTAACTCTATGTTGGCCGTTAGAGGAGGCACTTTAGCAGAAGACGTCTCGGCCAACCCGACCCCGACTGTACCGGACCGGTTTTCACTGCCTGAGACCGTTCCGTCTGCAATCGTCCAACCACGCATTCCTTCCAAACGCCGACGAGCGTCCTCCCCAACAGGAGGCTCGTCCCGCCCTTCTTCCAGCAAACGTATGGAGAAGAAGAAAAAGAAAAAGAGAGCAACTCCCGAGCCAGAAGCCCACTCTGCTTCTCTTATTGTTCCCTACGTGGCTCCTGCTGTTGATTACCTTGCCGTCATTCCTGTTGCAGACTCTCCTATTCGCCTGTCCGCAATTACCCCCTCCATTGACCCCAATATCGATGTTGCGGCCGATCCTCCCGTCGTCGCATCGTCCGCCGACCCTTCTGTCGCCTCCAACACATCCGGTACGTTGGCGTCTGACAGGTCGGGAATTCCCTCCACTAAGGGTCCGGCCGAGGACCCAATCTTGCACCTCTTGGTGCCCACTCGAGCGGACTGCCACCTGAAGATGCCCCCGGGCGAGCTACCCGATCAACACCAGGATCTGCGCCTGTATGGGTCGGTGGCCGACCGCTATACACAGGGGTTCGAGGAGTCCTACTTTCGGGGCTCCCGTAACAAAACCGATGCCTCCTTAAGGCCACTCAGGTACGTACAGGTGAACTAGGGCTTTTACTGCACCTTTAATCCATGACTTCTAAGGACGGTGTTCCTTTTTGCAGTTTGTAGGAGACTGCTATGGCGTCTCTATGTCTCTCCTAGCCCAGAGCTCGGCGTGGGCTAAGGCCGAGAGGGAGGTTAAACGTCTGCAACCGTCCAACCACGCATTCCTTCCAAACGCCGACGAGCGTCCTCCCCAACAGGAGGCTCGTCCCGCCCTTCTTCCAGCAAACGTATGGAGAAGAAGAAAAAGAAAAAGAGAGCAACTCCCGAGCCAGAAGCCCACTCTGCTTCTCTGGCCATTGTTCCCTACGTGGCTCCTGCTGTTGATTCCCTTGCCGTCATTCCTGTTGCAGACTCCCCTATTCACTTGCCCGCAATTACCCCCTCCATTAACCCCAATATCGATGTTGCGGCCGATCCTCCCGTCGTCGCATCATCCGCCGACTGTTCTGCCGCCTCCAACACATCTGGTACGTTGGCGTCTGACAGGTCGGGAATTCCCTCCACTAAGGGTCCGGCCGAGGACCCAATCCTGCACCTCTTGGTGCCCACTTGAGCATACTGCCACCTGAAGATGCTCCCGGGCGAGCTACCCGATCAACACCAGGATCTGCGCCTGTATGGGTCGGTGGCCGACCGTTATACACAGGGGTTCGAGGAGTCCTACTTTCGGGGCTCCCGTAACAAAGACGATGCATTTTTCCTTAAGGCCACTCAGGTACGTACAGGTGAACTAGGTCTTCTACTGCACCTTTGATCCCTGACTTCTAAGGACGGTGTTCCTTTTTGTAGTTTGTAGGAGACTGCTATGGCGTCTCTATGTCTCTCCTGGCCCAGAGCTCGGCGCGGGCTAAGGCCGAGAGGGAGGTTAAACGTTTGCAAACCCAACTAGCGCACTCCCAACTAGTTGCTGACGAACCCACATTGAACCACCTGCGAGATGAGGTTCGGGCTCTGCAAGATCAATTGGCTCACTCGGAGGAGCAACGTGAGATGGCGCGCAGCCAAGTTGAGACGACCCAACAAGTCGCGCCCCAAACAAACATCCGGCTTTCCACTTTGAAGCACATCGAGAGGAAAGCATGAGCTCTCCAAGCGGAGGCCCAGGCAGAGTCAGCCCAGGCGAAGTCTGCACTTCAGAAGGCGTCAGTTGTCCTCGACTCCCTTCAGGCTCAGCTGGATACCAGAGATGCCGATGTTCTGTCCCAGTCGCAAAGGATAACGGAGCTGTCCATGGAGCTCTCCTCCAAAGATCAATTGTTGCAAACTCAGAAGGAAGAGCTTGAGCAACTACGGAAGGAGAGGTCTGAGTGGGAGGCAGCCAGATCAGAGTTGACAGAACTTCGCTCTCGTAGGGAAACCGAACAATCCAAGTGGGAGGCGGCTAGGTCGGAGCTGACGGCGCTCCGGTCTTACAAGGAGACCGAAGACTCCTGACTGGAGAAGTATAGGCTCGAGTGCATCAACGCCCCTACGCATATAGCTGAAATCGCCATGCGGTTTATGGATTTAATGATGCCGCAGGGGATTAACATCGTTCGCCGACTTAGGCTTGGCGGGTATTTGCTTTCCGATCTGCCTCCCACAGCAGTGCGGCTTGAGGACATGTGTGAGGCCTTGCCTAGCATGACCGATGAGCTATTCAAGTGAAGTCCAGGTCTTTTGTACTTCTCTGCCTTCCGCTCTTGTGTATTTGTGAGGGTGATGGGTTCTGGGCTATGTAACCTCTTTACCTTGCTAATTGGAACATTTCCCCTACCCTTCAAGCCTCTCAAGCTTGTTCCTTTTGTAAAGTTGTTAACAATCGGAAGGGTCGTAAGGCGGAGCGCTCGACCCGAGCCGCTGAACTAGAGGGCTCGCGGGGGCTGACTCGGCCTGCGAGGGTCTAGCCCCTTGGTTAGGTTGAAACCCGAGACAGTGGCTATTTTCGTTAGCAACCGTTGACTATTCTCCAGCTTGTCTTCTGGTCTTCCTGTGTGATTTCTGGCCAACCGAAGTTAGGCTCACCCGAACTCGACTCCGGCCTTTCACCCCTCGAGTGTCCTTCCTAGACCCGACCACGGGCCGGGTCCAGCCCGGACCCGGCCCGGAACCGGCCCGGGTCAACGAGCCGGTTGGCCCGTTGACCCGGTTCGCCGGGCCGAACCGGAACCGGCCCGGCAAGATGCCGGGCCGGTTCCGGTTCCGGGCGCCAGAACCCGTGAACCGGCGGTTAACCGCAGGTTCCAACGGCACTGAACCGGCGGTTAACCGTCGGTTCAGTGCCGTTTGAGTTTTTTTTTTGTTTTTTTTTGTTTTTTTTGGACGGATGAGATCATTTGACCGTTTTTTGATCAATGGCTAGGATTTAGTGACCGTTATGATCCGAACTCTATAAATAGGGAGCTCATTTCATCATTTTCACTCACAAAACTTCTCTTCTCTCAATCTCTCATTCTCAACTCTCTAACTCTCAACTTCTCTTCACGTTCTTCATCGACGTCGACGATAATGGAAGGAGGTCACGGAGACGGACGCGGAGCTTCATCATCTCGATCTCGGAGGGGAAAAGAAATTGCATACGAGGATCCCAACCTTCAAATTCAATCCACCGATGATGAGACCGAGGCTCAGCCCCAATGCCCTCCGATCCCCGAAACGCAAGGAAGTACCGATGCGATTACTTCTAAGGTTCGGGATAATGCTCCTTTAAAATCGTCTATTTTTACTAAACATTTTGAGAAAGTCACACTTCCGTCGGGAGAAATGCGTGCAAAATGCAAGCATTGTAATGCTTCCTACAAATTCCAAGCCGGCGGCGGCTATGGGTCGTTGAAACGACATGTAGAAACGAAGCACCCGACGGAATATGGGCTTGACCGCTCTCAAACACAATTATCTAGATTTTCTAGCGGTAGTAGTACTGATTCTGGTTTATTTTTATATTCAGATAATAAATTAAGAGAATCATTAGCTAAATTTGTTTCCGTAGAACATCTTTCTTTTAGTTTTGGAGCTAAATGCACATTTGAAGATTTGTGTAAAGAATCTCTTAATCCTGCTGCTAAACGTGTACCTAGGACTACACTAACTCGTACAATTAAAAGATTAGTAAAACAAGAAAAAAAGAATTTAATTGAAGAATTTAGTAAATTAAATAATAAAGTTTCTTTATGTTCCGATATTTGGAGTGATCATTGGCAAACTCATTCTTATATGGGTATAACATGCCATTGGATTGATAACTCTTGGATCCTTCAAAAGAGATTATTAGCTTATAGAGTTTTTGATGAATCACACACTGCTCATAACATTGCACAATTATTACACATAGTTTTAGAAGAATATGGATTGACTCATCAAATCTTTTCAATATCATTAGACAATGCTAGTTCTAATACCGCTTCAATAGATGAATTAAAATTTATTTGTCAACCTGTCATTGGTGGTTTATTTTTTCATATTCGTTGTGTATGCCATATTTTAAACTTATGTGTTCAAGATGGATTAAAACTTTTACAAAATTATATTCAACCAATTAGAACCGCAATTTCATATTTATGGTCTCATCCATCTATGATGAAACAATGGGGTAGATTTTGTAAAGCTAATGGAATGCGACCAAAAAAATTTCCACGTGATGTTCCAACACGTTGGAATTCAACATATCAATTATTACAAGATTCTTTTCAATATAAAGATTTATTATGTTTATTTTTTGCACAAAATAGTAATACCAATATATATTTATTTTCACAACAATGGAATATTTGTAGTAGTATTTGTGAAATTTTAAAAGTTTTTAACGATGCAACTGAACAACTTTCTGGTGTTTATTATCCTACTGCTCATTTAATTTTAGTAAATTTTTGTAGTATAGTATTAATATTAAATGAACATGTAAATAATGAAGCTTTAACTTTATGTATAATAGCTATGAAAACTAAATGGGAAAAATATTTTTATTTAATTCCTGAAATTTATTTAATTGCATTTGCTTTAGATCCTAGATTTAAATTAGAAGTTTTACAAGAAATGCTAACTTTATATTATGACGCATTAATTCCTATTAAGGATTCTTCCTCTCCGGATCCAGCTAATATTGTATATAATATTAGAAATTATTTATATGATCTTTATAATCAATATTATGTTAAATATGGAACACAAACTAATATTTCTGAAACACAACAACCTACTACTACTAATTTAAAACTTACAAAGCCCAACTTTTATTAAAAGAACGGACGAAACGTCCACGAGGATCCTCAAGTTCCACACAGGAACTTGAGAATTATTTTACGACTTCTTTTGATTTTAATGAAGCAGATAGCGAAGACTTCGACATCTTGAAGTGGTGGTCACAGAAGGCTCAAAGCTTTCCCGTTCTCTCCGTGATCGTAAAAGAAATTTTAGCTTCTCCAGTGTCGACTGTTGCTGTGGAGCAGACGTTCAGTGCCGGCGGCAACATATTAGATGAACAACGATCAACCATGTCTCCCGACTCATTGGAAGCTCAAGCATTACTTGATGATTGGACCAGAGCCGAAAAGCGAATCCAAGGAATGCAACTTTCAGAAGACAAAGCCGAAGAATTTGATACCAAAGGAACAAATACAACGAGAACGGGAGGAAATACAAGTGAGTGAGAAATGTAAAAATGTAAAAGAACTACGTGGACTTTGATTCCCCTATACCCTAAGGGGATACGTAGGCAACTTATATAAGTGCAAGCCCTTTTTTAATAAAATTTATTTTTTTTATTTTAATTTTTAATTTTTTTAATATAATAATCTTGAACCGTGCCGAACAGTGGCGAACCGTGAACCGGACCGTGAACCGGCGGTTCCGAACCGTGAACCGTAACCGTCTTGGGCGGTTAAGGTTAAGGGTCGACCTCCCATGAACCGTCGAACCGGCGGTTCTGAACCGTCGAACCGTCGGTTCCGAACCGTGGTCGGGTCTAGTCCTTCCTTCCGACTTCTCATCCCTCGGACGTCGTACGCATCCTTTTCGCTCCTCCGACGTACTCTTCCATAGAACTCCGCGTCTCTCGGATGCACTGAGCCCATCGACTCCCTTTCCATGCCATCCTTCTTGTCTGCTGTGTCATTTGCTCGACTTCCTGTGCTCCTAAGTTCTTGTACACCTAAACACAGGGATAAACACACCAGGACCTAATTTAAATTGGTTGATCATATCAAAACCATCCTGGGGTACTTACAATCTCCCCTTTTTGATGTGCATCAACCCGAGTTAAGTTAAGGTAAGCAAATATATATATAACAAAAACATGAATAAATCTATAACAGTGTAAGTGCTAAAAAAAATGAAATTATAAAATAAAATTAGAGTCTACCCATTAACTTAATCATTAATTCTCTCTTTGATCACATCAAAAATTGAAAATGTTAAGGGAAAATATGTTTAACATATTATTAAAAAATTAACTTTAGATAAGTTTTCTAATATTTTTGAAAATCATAATAAATTCGATTATATTTTTTTAAAATAAAAAATATAGATAGGACACTGCTCAAAAAAACAAGATAAAACATTAATTGCAAAATTAATTTATAAAAAAAATCAACAGTTTAAAATATATTTAGGAACTCAATATAAATTTTTACTAACAGGATTTATTAAAAATTTAAATGGAACATCTGATTTAGAAATTTTTACAATTTGACCCCTATGAAATCTGTAATACAAATTAAATTTTTCATTATATTTAAATTTTGAATTTTGTGAACATCTTTAGCATGAATAGTTATTTTTCAAAATTTCAATTTAAATCTTCAAATTTTCATTTTCAAATCTTAACTTAACAAACATTTCTAAAACAAAAGTTAATTTCTTCTTTAAATCAATATTTTTTATTTTTAATTTACACAGGGATTTTGTTATTTTCTTAATTCCAAAATATAATTGATCAGGAGGTAAAAGACATACCTCACTTACCATATCCGTTTTGAAGTCGGAGGCTCCCCCTTCGTCGCTGCTTCTTTCTGAAGTCACTTCCCCTTCATCGAGGCTAATCTCAGACGAACTTTCACTATCTTCTGGTAGGTACTCGACCGTTAGTACCAGTCCGTTATCCTCCTCGATGCCAGACTCTTCTGAAGAAGAGTCGGTGTCTATTGAGGAGTCAGATTGTACTTTCTTCGATTCTTCATGGAGTTTCGGAATTTTATGCCAAAGGTCTTCAGTGTAATTGTATATTCCGATTCTTTCGATTTCCTCGGCTGGACTTAGAAGATGAAACACGGCCTTACCGTTTATCATAAATTCACCGCGTTGCTTTTTGGTCCAGAGATGTTCTTCAAGTTCATTTCCGTTCTTATCTGTGGGTACTTCAAAACTAAATTTCATTGTTAGTAAAATACTAAAATTTGTTTTGAAAAATACCTCCATTTTGCATTTTCAAAACGTAAACTCTCCCTCGAACTTTGTCAGGTAGATAACTGGTCCGACCAATTTGTTGTTGCTTCAGACAGCGATTAGTCCTTGTGGTGCGTCCTCGCTCTGATACCAATTGAGGGTGATCGAATATCGATAAGAGGGGGGGGGGGTGAATTGCCCCTGAAAAAGAAAACTCAATCTTTTGTTTTGACTTAACAAAGATGTTAGTTTGATCACAAATCACATAAATAAATAAAACAAACTGTAAATGAAGAGGCAATGAATTTTACTTGGTTTGTAACCGGGGAGGTTGCTAAACCAAGGCTGAATATAGCTCGATTCTCCTTAATAAAACTCCTTCAGGTGGAGAAGTCTCTTACACGTGAAAAGCTCAGAGAAAGAAAGAAAGACTACACAATACTCGTTTGCTAACTCTTGGAATTAAATAGAATGAATGAAACTGAGCTCCAGGGGTTTATTTATAACCCTGGTAGAAATTATCCGTTTGTTGACGTGGCACTTATAGGGTGCCCGAGAGCTCTTGGGCGCCTGACACGTAGCCTAACGCTTATCCAGAAAGCAACGTTCGCAAACGGCTAGAATTAGCCTCTCGGACACCTAATAGCATAGGAGCGCCTGACAGCCAGGCGCCCATATGATCACGGGCACCCGCCAGTGGTTGTTTTGGTCAGCAACTGCTGACCATTCTCCAGTCTGTCTTCTGGTCTTCTTGGGTGATTTCTGGCCAATCAGAGTTAGGCTCACCCGAACCCGACTCCGACCTTTCGCCCCTCGAGCGTCCTTCCTTTTGACTTCTCGTCCCTCGGATGTCGCGCGCGTCCTTCTCGCTCCACCAGCGTACTCTTCCGCAAAACTTTGCATCTCTCGGATGCACCGTGCTCGTCGGTTCCTTTTTCGTGCCATTATCCTTCTCGACCGCTGAGTCTTCCGCTCGACTTCCTGCGCTACTAAATTCCTGTACACTTAGACACAGAGATTATACTTATCAAGACCTACTTAAATTGGTTGATCACATGAAAACTAACTTTGGGTACTTACATTGGTGACGTCAAAATTTAATAACATTTGTGTGTCAGCTTTCCTTATATGTTAGTCATAATATTTAAATTAGTAATCTCCTTGTTGGCCTGTAAGAGATTTACGAGGACGCTGAAGATGAACGAATCATTTTTTACCATCTCGATGGGTTGGTGACTATTGAGAAAATTTGTGTAAAGGCAAAGACAAAAAGGCGAAATCGCTCGCCCCCAGCGCCCCCGCCGCACCCGTCCCAAGACCATCACGAGGGAGGTAAATGACGGTCCCGCCCCTCCGACCGACTACCGCCTGCAGGACCAAACTCGAGTAACCCTAAGTGCATTCATCATGCTAGGTTAACACCCTAGGCGTCCGACTATCCTTACCTGATCGGATTTCCTACCAGGTCAGATGCCATATCCGATCGGATCACTTATATTTAAATGATAAATTATTAAGTGATTTTTAAATTATAAATTAATTACTTTAGCTCTTCCGATACACTCTCACACACGCTCTCACCACACTCTCTACGCTCTCTTTGATATACCTCTCATTAAGTTGTTGGACGCTCCCGGAATTATGGTGCAGCGGTAGGATGATTAGTCTCTATTCTAGTTATCTGCAATCCCTAGATACGACGTATTTTGCTAGAATTTTTCCTCTAAATGAGGTACGAACCTTGGGACGTTGGGCTTCTAGACCGCCCACTACAAGCGCTTCCCGATTTACCCTGGTGACAGGTGAGAAACTTTCGTGGGGCCGAACCGGTCATCCCAGGTTCATCTGCTACCTGATCTAACATTTTTATTAAGCTGTTCGACGGATCAATTCATGACGGGGTGGATCAGTTTATGGCGGGCTGGCCATTTGACAGGGCGAGGTGGGCCGACCCGTTATCTTGACAGGTTACAAAATCCCTAATTCAACCCAATCTAAGGCGGGTCACGGGTTAAACGGGCTAACTCGCGAGCCCATCAATTTTTTTATAAAAATAATTTTAAAAAAATCGTATATTTAATATTTTACTTTGTAAAAATTTTATCAATCTAATACATCAAGAAATATATTTTTCAAATATAAATGGATACTCATGTTTGATGAAAAAATTATTTTTTATTTTAAAATTATAACAAAGAAAGATGATAAATTGGTATAAAATTTAACTAAGATGTGATTCTCAACTCGTGGACTAACTCAAGCCCGTCGTGGGCCGATTCGTGCGGATTACGAGCATAGGTGGGTTAGCTCACGACGGACTTGAGTTGCAAAAAGTTCAACCTAATCCGTTTAAATTGTTTGCAAGGCGGATCAATTCAACTGACCCAATCTAAATTGATGGTTCTAATTCCCTTTCATGGTTCAGAACTGACGATTCGACGGTTCATGGGAGGTCGACCCTTAACCTTAACTGCCCAAGTTGGTTACGGTTCACGGTTCGGAACCACCGGTTCGACGGTTCATGGGAGGTCGACCCTTAACCTTAACCGCCCAAGTTGGTTACGGTTCACGGTTCGGAACCACCGGTTCACGGTTCGGTTCACGGATCGCCATGGTTTGCCACGGTTCAAGATTATTATATTAAAAAATTAAAAAAATTATTAAAAAAAGTCAAATGATCATAACGGTCACTAAATCATAGCCATTGATAAAAAACGGTCAAATGATCTCAACCGTCGAAAAAAAATTAAAATAACCTTTCCAACAGCACTAAACCGGCGGTTCACCGTCGATTCAATCGAACCGGCGTTTAACCGCCGGTTCGGCGATTTTGGCTGCGCCAAACCGTCCTGCCGGGCCGATTCCGGTTCGGCCTGGCGAACCGGATCAACGGGCCACCTGGTCAACGGCCCGTTGACCCGGACCAGGTCTGGGCGGGGTCCAGGCGGGACCCTGCCCCGATCTAATTACAAATTGCCCAATCACATCTCAGATCTCCGCTCGCTCGCTCTCTCTCCCAATGCAGTGTGGGCGGGGTCGCGGAAGAAGCGGCGGAAGAGGCAGCGGAGGTCGAGGCGGCGGATCTCTCGGAGGTCGAGTCGGCGGATCTCTCGGCGGGAGAGGCGGCGGAGGACGGGGGCAGGATCCCTTTCCTTCTATGGAAGATTACTTCGACATCAATTCCCGTGCCATGAGAGCATTTACTGCCGTGTTTGAAGCTCGCGTCGCGTGCCAAGATTTGCTCGTAGCTCTAAGCCGATTCGCTACTAACAACGTCGTCCCCGCCCCTGTTTCTGCCGCAGCGGCGGCATTGGCCGCAGACGCCGCCGCCGCCTCCGGCACAGCCTGGACTGAAGACGCAGAGGAGGAGGAGGACGAGTAGGCAAGGTGGAAGCTCGTGCAATCAAATAAGTAAACCCTGCTTTTCTTTTGCTTTTTCTTGATCCCTCAAGCTCATGGTGCTTTTCTTTTGCTTTTTCTTGATCCCTCAAGCTCATGGTATACTCCATAGCCCTCTTCTGTGAGTTCTTTCGGTCCACTCTACATAGAATTCAAGGGTTAGTAAATAAACAGTGTTTGTGATTGTAAATGAATATTTGTGATCAAAACATCAACTAGATGTCAACGTTGTTACCATGGTATAAGTTTTTCTAGATCCTGTTTGATCATATGCAAAGATGCAGACATTATAACCATCATGAATTGATCGAATCAAAGGTTTTGTGTTAGAAAAAACTTCCTCTGCATTGATCGGTTTCTCAGACTACGACCTTCGTAGTCGACCTTTTCTTGTTATCCTCCGGCCGACCCGCCCTTCGCTCCCCCTTATTCGCACATTACTTTAGACACTCTTTACTCGTATTTCTTTGGAGATGTGCGAAACCGGTTAGCTCGGCGATTTCAGTCGGTTGACCTCCGTGTCCAAAACTATGCACTCTACCGAGTCATAGTTCGCTGTGTTCTCCCACTTATCACTCGAGATGTCGCGACCATGCGACCATTTCACACCTTTTTACTCTATGCCATGATTCATCAGCTTGATATTGACATAGGTCTTCACATATTTCGTACCATCATTTACGCCTCGAGCGTATCCACACACGATCGAGTTCATACGCCCTACTGCCACATCATCACCGCCCTTCTTCACCACCATGGTCGAGACATCACTGCCGGAGAGATTATTTCGATGACTGAGTTCGACGAGATAGGGATTAGGAATTTTTCCTTATAGTTTTTTCTTCCCGCCAATATTTCCCCCGGCGATCTTCCCGTGCTTGCCGATCTTCTCTTCCCTGCCTATCCCATACCTGCCGATCTTCCATTCCCTACCGATCCCGTACATGTCGATCTTCCTGCCGATCTTCGCGCCGATCTTCTCACGGCGGTTGTCCCTGTCGATCCTCACGGCGCCGGTGCCCTTCCCGATGCAAACGGGTTTCCGGCTTTGTATGACAATGATTATAATCTTAAAAAAAAATGTGATGCGACCATGAATATGAAAATTAATGGTCGCAAATGGGCGTTCCTGCAGATCCTACCGATCCCGTATATGTCGATCTTCCTGCCGATCTTCCCGTCGATGTTATTGCGGCGGCTATCCCTGCCGATCCTCATGGCGTCGGTGCCCTTCCCGATGCAAACGGGTTTTCGGCTTTGGACGACAATGATTACAATCTAAAAAAATATGATGCGACAATGATTACAATCTAACAAGTTCAGAGCAATTACCACGTTGTTGCTGGCCTGACGTGCATTGTTGGCCTGACGTGCGTTGATAGCGGCGTCGTATACTGTTTCGGCAGCCGTTAATACATTTTCAGCCGCGACGGCAAGATCCCCGTTAATTTCAAATTTTAATTTGAAATTCTATTTTAAAATTTTCAAAATTTAAAATTTAAATTTTAACTAAATAAATTTTCATCTTATCGTGCAATACAATTTTTAATACGCATGCAATGTGTGTGCCCGATCACTAGCGTGGATGAAAATTTTATTGATATATATGATTTAAAATTTTGTTCATTGAATATTATTTATGAACCGTTCATAATTTTTATTCATTAATATTAAAGACAGAAGCTAGGTATATATATTTAAATTTATTCATTTAATTTAATAAATTCTTTAAGTTTATTTATTTAATTGACTTTTATTTTATAAATATAAATTGATCATCAAATTTGTTCATATATGTTTCGTTCATTGGCTAATTACAATCTCATCCAGTAGGTAGCAAGTGCATCGGCCGGCCGCGTGAGGAGGAAGTTTGCGGCAATCTCTCCCGCTGGCCCGCTGTCCTCTTCCTCAACGAATGTATTGACAAATAAGCCGTGCGGATCCCCCCCCCCCCCCCCCCCCCCCCCCCCCCCCCCCGCTCAATGCATAGAATTAATGATCATTTATTTTTATAATAAAATTACATTACTCAAATGCTCAACGAGCTTAGTAATGAACTAGCAACGTAATCAAGTAGAACTACGCACCCAATTAAAACCTCTGAAAAATAGTTTACGATGAATAAAAAAATGGCAGAACTTACCAAATTATTAACCTGCTTTATTAGTGGACAGCAAGTGGACCCTACAGGGAAACGAGTTGTAACATTGGTAAAATGATGATATAAAAAAGCTGGTAAGTTCTGGTCTTCGATCGGCCTTCTTAGTCTTCGCGTTCGGACCTACGCACCCAAAACAGATCCCTCGTCCCTCGCCTACCGCCCCTCTCCTCCCTCACTGGGATCTTGCCGTCGCGGAGTTCTCATCCCAGATCTTCGCTCGCTAAGAGCACCAGGTTCGGATTGCATATGCTATTCCTCATCTTCGTTCCCAATTCGATGGGAACTCTAGTTGGATCCGTAGGAATTTCGGGCGGTAGTCAGGAATTGACTCATTTGTACATACTGTTTTTTTGTTCCTTTCTTGATCTCGGTGCTTGTTTTTCGTTTTGTAGTAGTCTCAGTTACTATATGGGTTCAGATAGACAAGAGTTTCATATGGTTCGTTCGACTGCTTGCTGAGTAGATTCTCGCTGAATAATCTTTGTGGTTAAATTGATTAGTTATACATGGCGGTTCGATGTTGATTCTTGTTGCGTTTGTCGATGGCTTCCATGTTGATTGACTGAAAGTTGGTAAACGGAATTTGAGTTCCTGCTTGTGAGCATTTTGATCACATGTAATCATTTGATAAGTAAAACACCATTCTTTATTCTTGATATCAATTGTACTCAATCTTCTAATCTCGTCCATTTCAACATGAGTTCATTTTAACCTTAGTAGGGAAACTATTTATTTATTTTTGCATAATATCAGGATAAATAATCCAATTATTGGGCGGTGATTAAAAAGGGCACTATTCTAGATCTCTTGGATTATTGCTAATAGAACTACCCCAACATTCATTTTACGGATTATTTTATGAGAAGCCACATATCTTTGTATTGACTAATACAGATTTTAGGGCTTAGTAGAACGTTTTAAATTTCTCCTAAAGTCAATTAGTCTCTTCATAAGGAATATTAGAATTGGACAAAGGAACTTATGTTATCTTTACCAATGTTTCTCTGTTTGTTTGTATTCTGGGCATAACTTTCTGGAGTGCAACATTCGCTATTTCAATTTCACAGTGAGGACATTTTTTGTATAGTTTCTTGATTTTTATTTTTTATTTTTAATGTATTGATGCATTCATTCAGGACCGCTCCAATAAATATATTATGCAAACGTTGAAGCCATTATATATTTTATTTTGGAAATGACTGAATCCTCATAGAGAATTGGTTGCAAATTGTAAATGTTACTATGTTGTCATATCTACCTTATCTTACCTTCCAGGTGCTTTGGACATAGCGATGAATTTTCTTATACGAACTGCCCAACCAATTATTCCAGAGGTATCCAAGGTTGTGGAGCCAGAACAAAACAAGGTTACGCAACCTATTATTAAGAGAACCACCACTTTGGAGGGCCTTATAGCAGAAGAACCATATCCAGGTCATTCTGTAGGGGATGACATCAATTCAGACAATATTGGATCTGGTTTTATGGGTGGCTCCATGGAAGGTTCAACTTTCAAAAATCAAGTTCCTATTGGAGACTACATCGATGTCTCAAAAGATAATGGGTGGATTACAATTCCATACAGTAAAGTTTTTTCTATGTTTTCTTTGTTCTATGTTCAGTATAGGTTTCCTTCGACACAATTGTTCATGACATGCTATATCAAGTCTGGATCAAAAGCTATCACATTGCTTTATCAATTTTCATCACTTTTACTCTTTATACCTGCAGAGGAGCTTCTGGATAACTGGCATGAGGCAGCAGATATACAACAGATGAGGTCCTTAGACCGTTCTTTTGTTTTTCCAGGTGCTTATTCTTCCTAGGAAGTTTGTTTTCTTTTAATAATAAAGATGTACTTTGCCTATGATTTACGCTGCTCTTTATTTTGCAGGGGAACATATTCATATACTTGTTTGCCTATCTGCACATAAAAGGGAGCCAGAAATCATCACTCCATTTAGAGTTGCTGCTGTAATGGCTAAAAATGGCAAATCTAACCCAAACAAAGTGAAACCTGTTGAAACTGATGAAAAATTATCTAGCTCAATCAGTTTGAATGGGGTGGTAAGTAACTCTGCTGGAGAAACTTCTGATCAAAATGCAGAAAATAATGGTCATAGTTCAGGTGTCTCTAGTCCTAAAGATGATATCTCAGCAGCTGAGAATCTGCGCATGGAGTACCATAAACAACAAACTGAGAATATACTTGAAAGTTTTAGAAATTCAAATTTCTTGGTAAGAATTGCTGAGGCAGATGAACGACTATGGTCTAGAAAGAATACCTCTTCTTCAATGATTCCTGAGCTAATAGGGGGGAGTAGCTATCTTGATGGAGGATTAAAAAGCATTCCAAAGTCAAACTTTTTCAGTGTGGTGGTTGATAAGGGTAGTTTCGATGGCAACGTGTCTGGAGGAGTGGCTAGAGATAGTGCCCGATGCTACTCTCTGTCCAATGGCGACATAGTAGTAAGTTGACAAGACATCCAATAAATTTTGTTATAAGATTCGAGCATGAAATGTTCCATTATTCTCAATCATGTTTGCCTATGAGGCTATAACTCTTCTTGTTTACAATTCTTTATTTCCCAGATTGTCCTTTTGTTCTGCTCGACCAGAGGGATTGTAATTTTTGGTCTTGACTATAGAGATATCAAAACTAGCTTATTTTGTTCCAAAACTTGATCAGTAATGCTAAAGGACTAGATATTTAAGAATATTAACATGGAATTGCATCAAATAGCATTGGTGTTACATTCGGTGGGAAAAAAAAAATCTAAATATGCTATCTAACAACTTTGTATACACTTGGAACCATTTAAGTCACCGATGATTGGGATGCTATAAAGGTCAACAAAATTATATATAATTCAATGGATCTTATATTGTCTTATTGGACGTACTTTTGAAAATTTTAAATGACGTTCCTTTATACTCTTGGTATCATATTATTTGTTGGCTACTTCTTGAATCTTTCAAATAGCTGCCAGTGCATGGTGAGGATCCCTTAACTATGTTATGAACTTGTGAATGCATTATTGATGTCTAACCTATTGGGGGGGGATCATGGAGACACCTATATTTTTCTGCATTGTAAATGGAGCACCCCTTGAGATTAAATCTTAGAAGTCTACCGCTCCACAGTTTTTTAAAAATCGTTTGTAGTTTACTCCACATCAAACCAAATGTTGTATAACAGCTGTTGGGCGCTACTATAATTCAGAAATAAGTCTTGTTGCAATTTGGAGTTAATATTTCAAAATGTGCATTTTTAAATTTTGCCTCCAATTTGAATTAAATTAAAATTTTGATTTCTGCAATGTCCAATAACTTTATACAATTTAAATTGACTTGAAATTGATCTGAGTTTCTGCAAACTTTTTATGCAAAACGCTTTTATTTTTTTATAGTTTGACATCCAGATTGATTCAGACTTTATTTTTGAGTTCTTGCATTGAGCCATAATTAATAATATATTTTGTTCAATTTGAAGTCGATGTTTGAATATATCTTTTGATATTCAAGCAAAAATGGTGCCCCTAGATGACTCAGAAAAATAAGAGGCCTCCTATGATTTTTGCCTGATTTTTTTCTGTGCTAAATATACAGTGACCTATAATGTTGAATGTTACTGTATTTTATCAGCATATAGGATGGCTACAATCCCCGTAGATAAAACTCTACTTTCTTTATTAAAAGTTTGCTATTTATTGATGTTCAACTGTCAAAGATTCTTACAGTTTGCTTCTACTTTTTCCTTAATATTTTTTTCACCATTAATTGCCAAGTATACCAGTAGACACTGATTTATCATGCAGTGTGGTATATGCTTGATGAATGCAGGTTTATTTAGAAGTAAATATTGGAATTAAGAATTTAAAAGATCCTGTCCTGGAGGTTATTCAATTTGAAAAATATAGATCTGATACTTCTATTGAGGATCATATCAATTCCTTGGTTGCAAGCCATAATGATCCTTGTCGGGAACTTCTTAATTGGCTGCTACCGCTGGATTCCACACTGCCGCCTCATTTACTATCACCTCCTTCAAGCTCAAGTATATCAAAAAAGCCAACAAATCCTGCCACTGGGTCACAAATTTTTTCTCTTGGTCATTTCAGAAGCTATTCGATGCCTTCACTTCCCCAAGTCTCTGGATCTCCTGTTGGCTCACTTTCCATTACAAATCCTTCTATTGACCTTGAAGATTTTAGCCACATTTCTACTGAGAAACTACTAAAGAGTCAGGATTCAGGAAATGTGGGTCTTTTATCATTTCGAGGCGTTCCACTGGAGCCAGAACGTTTTTCTGCACATTGTGGCTTGGAAGGCATTTATTTACCTGGCAGGAGATGGCGAAGGAAACTTGAAATTATTCAACCAGTTGAAATACATTCATTTGCCGCAGATTGCAATACAGAGGATCTCCTTTGTGTTCAAATAAAGGTACTAGTGTCATTCTCAATATATAGTTTCTTTTGTCCATTCTTTAATTTGCATATAATTTTTATCTCTTGGTATTTCATTCATTCAGTATTAATGGCTATGTTTCCTTGTGTAGAATGTTTCTCCAGCTCATATACCAGATTTAATTATCTTCCTGGATGCAATAAGTATTGTCTCTGAGGAGGCATCAAAAGGAGGTTCACTGATATCTGTACCTATTGCTAGTATTGAGACAGGAAATGGTCACAACTTACCAAACCTTTCGATCAGGTTTCTTTGGTTGATCCTACTTTGTTGTTTGCTTACCATCTTGTGTTTGTTAGACAACATGGTTGATATGCAGCTTGAAACTTGTCTCCTATGCCTTGCTATTATTTTGGTCAGTTTTGGTTAACTAGAGTAGCTATCCTTATTTTATCCTTATTTAGAATTATACAAGTCAATATGATGATGAAATGAGAGGAATTTGGTGTAGTTCTAATAGATGATAAATTTAGAAGACATAAGTTGAAATGGTATGAATATTCAAAGATTATACAGTCGATTATGTGGGACAAATATTACTAGATGATGGTGATGATTTGCAATCACACTAGTTATTATCTATTCAATACAAGAGACAAAAAATGGAAGTCTCTTAAAAAATCAATGTTTTGGCTTTTAGCTACTACATAATTTATTTACAACAATGCACATGGATGTTCCATTTCTTTATTTCTAGTCAATATCAGATTAATCAATGATTTGTTATATGATGATGCCCTAAAAAACAGCTTGATTCGAATTGATGCCTCGTACAGGAGAGGTGAGCAACACTCATTTATTCTCAAATTGGCAACTATACCATGTAGAGACCAAAAGGAGGACGTGGAGATGATTCCATATTCAAGAAAAGGTTCAGCTGGATCAAAAACAAAAAAAAATTCAAGTCCTAGTGATGGGATGATGGTTTCTTCTACTGCAAATCAGTTTGCCATTTTGGTATCTTGCCGTTGTAATTTTACTGGTACTATGGGACACTTGATGACATATTTGCTTTGTTAAAAAGTTTGGTTACTTTTCTGACTTCAATTTTATCTTTTTGGCTACAGAGTCAAAGTTGTTCTTCAAGCAGGTCACAAATTGGCAGCCACGAATTTCAAGAGATCTTATGATTTCAGTAGCATCAGAGATTAATAAGAGAACTGGTACCCAAAGTTTTGGAGCACCTCAACTTCCTGTTAAGGTAGTAAAAACACTTTTTGGATGATTTAGACCTTTATTTTAGCAACACTCTCAAGTGAATAACAATTCAACTGTCACTTTTTTCAGGTGTTAACACTGAAAGCTTCGAATTTAACACATAAAGATCTTACTTTTACTGTTCTTGCTCCAGAACCGGCAATTTCTCCTTCAGTTATATCATTAACTTCTACACCAAAAACCCTAAAGGAGTCATATGCTGCTTTTCATGATTATGCTAGAAAATTGGGTGGGGGTAAAAGTGGAAGTGGGCTTCAGAGTTTGAGTTCAGTGTATAATTCAAGCACGCAACAACCAAATACATTTGAAGGTGGAAAGGTAGCAGATTCTCCAGAGCGAACATCTATAATATCTGATGTCATTTCGAACAACTCAGGCTTTACTCATCTATGGTTACAGAGTGCTGTTCCACTTGGGTAAAATCTTGAACAAGCACACTTCCATTCAAATCATAAAATAAACTAATCTTTTTGTCGTATATGTCAGATGTATTCCAGCGCTATCAAGTGCTACAGTCAAACTTGAGCTTCTCCCTTTAACTGACGGGATAATATCACTTGATACTTTGCAGATAGCTGTTAAGGAGAAAGGTATGACTCTTCTTAATGCATGTTAACTTTCACTAATAACTTTCATCATTTTGATGCATGTGTAAAAGTCCCATGCAGGGATTCAAGTAGTACTAAATTGATGCGATGAGAAAATTTCTGATGATACCTTTAAAATTGGGTAAATCAGCAGGTTAAGGAATAAATACATTCTGCTGATATTTCTTTAATATCTTATGGAAAAATGGCAAAAGGCAGGCAAACATTTTGATTCAACAAATATGTAGATAATGTTTCTGTAATTCTGTTCTTAAAATCTGGATATAGGATAAATATTTGAAAGGTTAACTGGTTTACAATTTCATGATTCAATTGGAAGATCCTTGTGGTATTAGTATTTTAAAGGTGATTCATCAACATCCATCTTAAAAATATTGGACTTAGTGATCGTGAGTTTCACTGAGATTGTAATAAATATAAATAGAACAACAAGCTGTTGCAATTTAATTAATTATTAAATAAATACTTAATTATAATAAAATTGTTAATTATCCTTGTAATTTTAGGAGAACTTCAGTTTTTTTCTAAATTAATTTAATAATTAAATGACTAAAATATCCTGGTGTTTTTTTCCTTTGATTTGAAAGGAGGTATATTTTGGGTATTTAAATGTAAAAATACATCAGACCGAGCCACCCTTGCCAACATGTCAGTCACAAGAAACTAAAGTTGGACTAGGTTGAGCCTTTATACCTTGGCTTGGAATCTAAGGGGGCGCTTAGTAATGGATTTAGAAGGCGGGAATGAGAATGAAATCTATTTCATTCCCATTTATGATGCTTGGTATATGGGTATCAGAATCAAAATATGGATGATACCCTTGATTTTATAAGCCAACCCCCACTAGGTTATCACTAAACTCATAAACCCCTCAATCAAAACCCATTACCATTCTCATTGCCGAATGTATACCAAGCGCTCCCTAAGATGTGGTAGATATTGTTGGAATCGTCCTTGGATCAAGATTGATCAGTTTGATTAAACTTGGAGTGGTCCTAGATTGAGTTTTGATGTTTAACCATGTGTATGAGAGAGAAGTCAAGTAGGTCAAGGGAGGACTGGACACTTGAGTGGGAGAGTCCTAACTGGAGGTTAGGCAAGACAATGAAAGTCTTAGCGGGGCTAGATGGTGAAAGACCTAATTATGAACTAAGCAATGGAAGACCTAGCGGGGATAGGCAAGGGAAAGGGAAAACGTCCAAGTGGGTCAAGAAAGATTAGACACTTTGTGATTGAAAGTCCAACGAGGAGGTTGATAAGTGAGAAGTCCAACGGGAAATTGGCAAGGGAAAAAGTCTAAGTGGGTCAAGGAGGACTGGACACTCAGTGATTGAAAGTCCAATAGGAAGGTTGATAAGTGAGAAGATCAACAAGAAGTTGGTAAAGATATGTATTTAAGGATAATTTTCTTGATGAAATTGTGAAAGGAATGATTAATGGAGATTAATTTGAAGTTAAGGTGATGGTTTAGATTCATGGTTGAATTTTTAATCTCATAACTTTAATTTTGGGATTTCCTAAAAGTTTAGTAATTCCAAATTATTGTTGGTGCAATGATAGAAGTTGAAGTATATTTTGAGGGGAGGTTCTCCAAGGCATGATGATGGATATACACTCAAGGAGGTTGACCATTGGAGATAATGGAAGGTAGGAAACTTTCATTGTGATGATTGAAGATAAGAGCAATAAATATTGAGAGATTTTTTTTTTTTCGGTGTCAATGGGGGGGGGGGGTAGGGGATATAGGGTTTAAGCAAGGAAACTCTCATTTAAGTTAGGAAATCCTCTTTTATGCTTTGGCATGGGGTGAAACAGGAAATTGGACTAATATGGGATAGCCTAACTTAAATATATTGTCAAACATTAAAAAGAGGAGATTGTTGGTGCAATCGTCCTCGGGTCAAGGTTGATCAACTTTACTAAGCTTGGGTTGGTCCGAGCTTGAGTTTTGATGTTTAACAATGCGTGTGAGAGAGAAGTCAAATAGGTCAAGGGATGATCATACATTTGACCGGAAGAGTCTTAATTAGAGGTTAGGCAAGATAATGGAAGTTATATAAAGATAGGCAATGGAAGAGATAATTGGGAACTAGGCGATGGAAGACCTATTTGGAAACTAGATAGTGAAAGATGTAGTTGGAAATTAGGCAATAGAAGTCCTAGTGGGGCTAGAAAAGAGAAAGTTCAAATGGGTCAAGAAGGACTGAACACTTGGTGATTAAAAGTCTAATGGGAAGGTTGACAAGTGAGAAGTCCAACGGGAAATTGGTAAAGAAAAAAGTTCAAGTGAGTCAAGAGGAGCAGATACTTGGTGATTGGAAGTCCAACGGAAAGATTGGCAAGCGAGAAGTTAACGTGAAGTTGGCAAGGAAGAATGCCCAAGTGGGTCAAAAGTTGACTTTGACACTTTGTGCGAAAGTCTAAGTGGGTCAATGGTTGACCAGACACTTGGTGAGGAAGCCTTGACAGACCATGATCGAATGTTGGGCAACAGTAAATCTCAACAAGTCACAAATGATTGCATGTTAAGCAGGGAAAATCTTGATAGGTTGAGATCAACCAGATACTAGCAAGATATGATTTCAGACTCAGAAAGACTGAAGTTAGGGTTAGTAATTAATTGTCAAGGAATAGAATCTATTGACAAATCTTAAACCCGAAATTTTGAGTTTGCTTCTTTGAATTGATTGGTTCAATTGATTATGAGCTCATTTCGAAGAGCATAATAAGATTCGTAATCGATTTGTCAAGCGATTACCCAAAGTCAACTGGTTGGGGGCAATCGATTGGTTAGTTTCGATTAGCGAACAAAAAGTCTCGTACTTGTTTGAGGTAATCGATTGAGACTAAGCCAATCAATTGACAGTAGGTTTTCGCAATCACATAAAGGTTTTGAATCGATTAACCTAATCGATTCAACCCTGTGAATTGATTGGGCTAATCAATTGAGTGTGTTTTTATGAAGAACATAAAGCTTCAAAATTGATTGACTTAATCGATTAAAAGTTTGTGATCGATTAGTTAGTCGAAAAAGAGTCGTTCTGTAGATTTTGACGGTTGATTTGACGTGGTAATCGGTTGGGGGGTAAGGTCAATCGACTGTCAGGCGGAAATTAGTTCAAACAACATCAACATCCATATAAAGGGGATCTTGTCTAGGGTTTTTGTCGCTAGTTCTTGAGAAGTTTGAAATGAAGCATTGTTGCATTTCCAACCGATCAAGAGATATTTCCAGATAATAAGATAGCAAGCAAACTAAGATTTCATTATTGTAAAATCGTTTTTGATTTCTTTGTATTTGTGTTTGCTCTTTTTGTTGTATTTTCGTTATAGAATTTGTACGAGGTTTTTCGTCTTTGGAAAGTTTCCGAGAGGGAAGTTTTCATAATGAAACTGTGAGAGAAAATTGAACTCTTGGATTAGTCAGATGTGGATATCAAATAAATTGAAGTTGTTAGCATTGATAAATCTCCATTCCCCTCTAGTTTCCTAACACTAGACGTGCCCGACATGTAGTCATGTCGACGCTGCCTAGCTTAATCCGAGCCTAATTTGTGCCTAACCCGATATGCAAGCTTTGCTCGAGTCAATTCAGGATAGTCCGGGCCACCGGCGCCCATGTCCGTTGCTAGTTTGACACATCAACAATTTTGTAGATATATAAAAGAAATCGTTTTCAGTTACTGTTATCTTTTTAATTAAAAAGCATCCAATTTTGAATATTGCTATTAAAATTTAGTGGGTGGTTTTCCAATATCGCAGGTTTGACATTTGTGCCAGAGCATTCTATAAAGATCCATGCAACTTCCAGCATTTCAACTCTTCCTATTTAATTTGATTGAATTAGTTATTGACAAGTTGTTTCACTCCACTGTTTAATGTGATTGTATTAGTTATTGACATCTTTGTGAATTCAGCTTTTTAAAATTCAAAATCATGTGAATTTTATATTTTCAAAAAAAAATTAATTTGAATCAACTAATATTTTATATCTCAAAATTTTTATTTGTTGTCAATGTGTTTGAAATTGAACGCACGGTGTGTTTGTTTCTTCACAGCGCATCGCATGAAATTGAAAAAACGGTGTGTTTTTTTTCACAGCGCATAGCATGAATAATAGCGCTGAATGTTTAAGGCAGATCATTCTCAAGAAAATTCAGTGTTTTAAACAGTCAGTTTTAGGTGGATTTCGACCAAAATACCTCATTCGCACACTTTATAACAAAATGAATGGCTGCTATAAAAAAAAAATTCCTGAGGTCTCATTTTACAACCTGAATCAAGAAGCAGGTGTTTTTTAAAAGGAGTTTACAACATGCATGAAACAGAGAGAGAACCTTGGCCATTGATCCCCAGAAATGGACTTAAGGTGTCCAATATCATAAATATGCCTACTGTTTCAGCAGTCGACCCAAAAGTGACGCTTTTGATTAACCATCAGCCATCTCGTAGTGTACCATCGGGACAAATGGATCCAACACAACGATAAAAATGATGCCACCCATTTCGTGTTTGAAGGTTCTAATGTGTTATAAGATGCCA